>CM064904.1:2776296-3058796 GCA_030347415.2 Decapterus maruadsi | reverse complement strand
AGCCCCACCCGGACAGCAAAGAGTCAATACCCACCATGGCTCCCCTCCCAGGCAGTGACGAGGAGGCCCCTCCCACCGCCACCTTCGAGGACATTGAGCCACTGCTGCAGGACAGTATCGTTTGAGGGGTTGAAGAGCCACAAAGGGCGGGGATAACATCAAGGTTTTACTGATTGACATTTTGCTAAAAAAAGAAAAGAAAAAAAAGAACCAGTGACGTATTTGCCACTTGGTTGGACTATGTTTACTTTTAAAGTCTTTTCCAGCCGGAGGAGCAGAAAAAGTAACATCTTGTGTGCAATCAATAGGGATGGTTCTTTAATGAGGGGGCAGGAGCAAAGAGCTGCAAATAGTTGATGGGGCCCAACACGAAGAGCACAGTTTAAGCTGAAACCAAGAAACCAACTGTCTATTAATGGAAGTGAATGGTGGCGGTTTTGGGGTGAACTCCCCTATAACACTAGTGTCCACACAAGTATCTCTAAGGTTTCATGGAGGGATTGTTGTTCATCTTAAAGCTTGAAGTCGTTGATTGTTTTTTTGTGATAAACAAGAAAGGTGTTTTTACCTTCAGCTGTAACATGGTGAAGCCGTATTTTAATGTTCCATTTGGTTTCTTATTGGTATTTATACAATGAAAACATGTCTGCAGCATATTTACAGCAGCCAAAAACATCAGTGTTGATTTTTACCTGTAGAATAACTTTTTTCTTTCTGTTAATTTTTCTGTTAACCGGGGTGAAGGGATTTTTATTGTTTTTGTACAGCATCTTACTTTCTACAAGGGATCAATGCTAAGGCATGAATGTGAATACCTGAGAGATGAGTCAACTACCTGAAAACCAATATGTCCGAATATCAATTATAATCAGTATTTTCATATCACAGTCATTTTCTCTGCCAACTTTTCTCTTCAACTGTAATTTACTAATTTAATATTTTTTTCAGTTTTATATCAAAGTCACTTTATGAATGTGCTGCTGGCTGCTGGCAGCGGGGAAACCTCAGTATTTAACTCGTCGGCACCAGCAGGAGGCGCTCATGTTGTTGTTTTTGAACTTCATTGAGCCGGTTCTGTAGCTCAGACTGTTGGAGGAAGAAATGTGAAGCTTGCAGGTTAAATACTAGACAAATATTAATCTCACAATAGATGACTGATTTGGTGCAAGTCCAACAATAACTGGTATTTGGAGTCTCAGGATTACATTCTTTAAATGTCACAGATTTTGGTATGTATTATCCACTGTCATACACTTTTGATTAATGCCACTGATTGAGCTCTAGGTCACCGATGGATTCATAGAATAACAGCAGATGTGATGTCGTGTTCTCCAGATGTTTCGTACCAAACTTGTTGGCACTTGGACAGAATGTTGTTCTTTGCTCAGCAGTACATTCTGTAATTGTCACCAGATGTTTGTGTGCACGCACTGCTCCTCCCCTCTAAGTTTTGTAAAAACAAAACTTTGAAAACTTTAAAGGCATAGTTCAACATTTTGAAAAAATGTTTCCATTGCCATAATTCTTTTAGTCGAGTAGGTTCATTACATTTAATTGTCGGTGCATGCTGTTTTTAGATCAGCGGGGCAGAGACGTGAACTGCTAAGCTAATACAATGGAGGCGAACTGTACTTTCGCCTTTCCCTCACAACTCATCAAATACACAATCCAAGAACTCTAAAATGCTTTAGTGGACAAGTTGTGACCTGCACACGCTATTAAATCATGTATAATTATGTAATATTACGACACATGAAGCAAATACTTGTGATTTTGAAATCGCTCTGCCCAGCAGCCATGTCTGGAATGTAGTTCCGGCTATGCATTTTCCTCTGACTCTGTTACGTTATTATTTCATAGCGTGGTGAATGTGCAGGTCACAACTTGTCCACGAGAGCATTTTGGAGTTGTTGGTTTGTGTATTGCGTTAGCTGAGCAGCTCGCGTCCCTGCCCCGCCGATCAAAAACAAGTCTGCACTGACTCCAATGACTCTAGGGATTATGGCAATAGCAAATTTGCCAAAATGTTGAACTATTCCTTTAACTCATAGACTTAAATCCATAACATAACTTGGCTTCACATGGTGTCATGCTGTCATATAGTGCCTCTCCAGAATGTAGGTTTAAAAATTCGACTAGGTGGGAGCATGACACCGTGGATTTCTGATTTCAGTGTGCCTTCGATTCCAAGTCGTACAAATGCTTGGACCCTTGTACACTCTCTAATAAGTCTCATGTTTCCTTTATACTGTGACATCAGTAGGTCAGTTATGTTATAAGTCATTTGCCGCATCATTAGAAAAACTCTGAGGTCAGCTCAGGGCCGTTGTATAGGGGAGAAAGGGGCTAGGGGCCCAGCGCCCAGTAGGGCCCCAAAAACCCCAGTAGTCTAATCCTTGTATGACTGAATTATTCTGCTTAGACCCTGACTAATACTCATAGTAATGCTGCATTAGCATCAAAACAAAGTAGGCTTTTTTTTTTTTTTGCGTTACATACGTCCAGTTGCCTATGATTCAATTTGCCCAGAAAAAAAACGATAACCTGGATGAACGAGAATATCCAACAGAGGAGACATAGTATAAGCTAAATAAAAAATAATAATACATACGTAGCCTAAGAAAAAAAAAAGTGGAAAAGTCAGGGGGTTAGGGGGCCCACTTTAGTATTCTTTCAGGGGACCCAGAATTCCTAGCAACGGCCCTGGGTCAGCTGAACAGTGAGGTGTGAGGTTTTTCCCTGACAGCGAAGTTCCTGTGATTGAACACATACTTGAAGCATCACACAGGGATTTTAGGAGTAGATTTAGAAGCAAATGCCGAAGAGTTTAACAGTATATACCTGGCACAGAGTGTATATAGTTATTTAATTTATGACCTTAAAGATGTAAAGCTATGTGAATAGTCTATATTATGCAGATGAAGCTTGGGACTGACTTGTTACAGTATGTGGTGGTTTATAAGGTTTCTGTCATAGTTTAGTCCAGTGGAGCTCAGTGGGTCCAGTTCCCCCCCGTGCAGCTAAAAACCAACCTACACCACTGTCTGACAATCGTTCCACTTCATTCACATCACTCTTTGAACACACTTTGATTTTGTTCTGTGCTCACATTTGGTTTGTGATGTTTAAATGAATAGAAAGAAGAAAATATACTCACTCGTATCCCTGCAGTTCTTTTTTTTTTTTCAAACAAATTTTGAATGGTGCTGGATTAGATTAATTTAAAGCTTTCATCTAATCTCATCCACTGTTTTATTAAATCTTATCTATTTACCAAAATGGCAAAGGCGTGTGTTTTTGCTGCCATTGTCATTTGAGAATTTCTGCTTCTTCCTTAGTTTAGTTATAATTTCTTTTCAAATCACATAATTGAGACCTCTGAAAACCAAGATGAGTGATCATTCTGGTTTGTTTTGCCAGGATATGACGTGTACATGAGCAAATCCTCTAAAAACACAGCATAGGTAGGATATTAATACTTACTGACTTGACGATTTGGTTCAATGAGTGTAAATAGTGTATATGGACTGGATGTCTATACATGTGATGAAATGAAATTGATGTGGGGATTCACTGTAAATACACTTTGTCTATTGTCTTGTCTGGAAGTGTACCAACCATTTGTTGGTTATTGGAAATTAAAACAGCAACACTTGCCTTTGTTTCTCTTTTTTTCCTCCAAATTCCAGCTGGTTGTTGTCAGTGTCAGTCAGTAAAGACTCACTCCTAACTAAAAATATTTTGCCATGTGCGAAATTGATCATTGGTCATTGATTAGGGATTGATCAAAAATATATGACCTATCAAAACGTGGAATATTACACCAATACACAAGACTTGTGTCTACTGTTTAAAGTTCAAATGAAGTCTCTATAGGTGAAAGTAAAGTATGCCTGAGCAGTAGATGTTTGTAAAACACCAATGATTGTTCTTTTTCACTCTTTTTTCCCACTGTCCCATTGACTTCAATGCAAAATTGAAAAAAAAAAAGTTTTTTGCGACTTACATTGCGAAAAAATTGTATTCTGTAATAGCATATACCGATCCCGATCAAGATGCAAAAAAAATTGTATTCTGTTAAGAAAAGTAATAGCATACTGATCCCGATCAAGACGCACGTTTTGATATATACCAGTGCATATACTGTACCAGTTCAGGGACCAGTGCCCGGTGCGCTTGCCCCATGGCCCTAATAATAAACTTTATTTATAAAGCACTTTTTTCATAGAGTGTGGAGGAAATGTCTGTCTTTGTTTGTTAATTGGAAAATAAAATAAATTTTCATACATTAAAAATGAGTGATGAGCTCAGCCTTTTGTCTGGATATGAAGACTGGAGGGGAAAAGGGTGGGAATGTGACAGCTAACACACTAACATGATGAAGTGACAGCAGCAGATCTTTTAAAAGGCAACTCACTGACCTGTGATCAGCTAAAACTTGGAGCACTGAACTCATGTTTTTTTTTCTTCAGGAAGATAAAATGCATCCTGTTGAATGCTAGTCTCTGATGCGTCTCTAGGTGGCGATGTGTGGTCACTCTGCTGCCTCGGCCTCACCACTGCAACCACAGACCACACAAAACACTTTAGTCATCAGACATCCCAATCAGACACAACAGCTCAACACCTTTTCCACTAGTCAAATATTTTTAACATGATGTTGCATTAGGTGACCAGAACTGGTAACATCTCAGACAGTAAGGCATTTAATTCATCATTAAAATATCCAATGAAAGTAAAAGGAGGGGCAGTGCCAGATTCATGTATTGTGACCATGGTACAGTAGGTACTGTACTGTATTGTACTGTGATAAACTACAGCTGCAGACAGGGGCAGCCTGAGGCTTTTATTGGAGGATTTGTTGCCCGTTAAGGACGTTACCTCTCTGTTCTCTGGATTTCTGCTTATGTATTAAAATGTGTGTGCAAACACTGACAGATAAATGATTGTTGGGGGCAAAAACATTCAATTTAAAACAGATTACCTCCACTTATAGAACCATCTAACCCTATGAATTTATTTAAATAAGAGCACCCTGCACCTGTATGGCGGTGTTGTGATGACTATAAATGCATCAGCAATTGGATCAGTAAGTCATGTAAAAGAGTATAATGAAGAATGGTTGTTCAACATTTGAAGTCATAAAAAACATGATCTAAAATAGAAGGTGACATGCCAATTTAAAGAAGAAGTTGTTCAACATTTTTGAAGTCAGCTTCAAAAACTTACATGATCTAAAATAGGTAACCCACTCGTGTTTTTCCGACCTGTTTTACCGGTGAAAGTCACTATAACAGCCACTTCCGACCGGTGAACTCTCGAACTGGTAAATCGGAAAAATCTTCAACGGACCATAACAGTCCTCGTCCCTACGTCGCCACATTCACGATGCACAACAGCCCTGCATGCCGTTCTCTCTCCTCATTGGATAAAAACTGTAGGATACGATAAATGTTTTCTCCTCGGCTCAGAGCAGAGCAGAGTGACTGACAGACCCGTGTTTTGGTCCAAACACTCTATGTAAGTGATTGCTGTCGGAAGATATAACTATTTAAGACTTATATTAACACAAATATATCACTTACTTCTGCTTTAAATTCACTCAATGAAATAATCTCAGGACATTCGCATGATAAGTGTTCAAGGTTCAAGGTTCAAGGAAAACTTTATTATCTTCAAGGGGCAATTTGTTTTACAGCCAGCACATTCATCAAAACACATTCAATATCACAGTCAATGGGTACAACAACATCATCTAAAAATTAAAGGGGGTTGTATGATCTACAAATAGCCCCTAGATACTTTAATTGCAGTAGAAGACTCTCTGCACTCTTCCCATTAGCAACGCCAGCCCATAGCCCTGCCCAGAGATTTACAACATACATTGTTGTGACTGGACCCAAAGAAACGGCCTATTTTTGTGGCCTAAAAGAGGTTTTACCTGAAAAAAACAACAACACAGTTCCATTGTTCGCTATAATATAATTTTTTCCAACCCCTCAAAGTGCAGGAAAAACACAGTTTTTATTTGGAGCTAACCAACTGCTGATCAGCCGGCGCTGACCCTGGGCGGAGGGATACGTGAGTGCTAGGCTACTATCCCTTTAAAGTGGCTTATTTAATCTGAACAAAGGACTTTCTGGGCCTGCTGGGCCTGCAGGTAGCCTGGTTGTTTAGCCTTCTGTTAGATCCCAGCCTGATACAGAGACACCAAATGGTTAAGCCATCTTGCTGCACACCCTAACTGTATCCTACCCTGTCCTATCCTTATGCCTGCTCTTATTTTTAAGGGTGACTAGCCAATACCAGCTAATAAAAGAGAACATCAAAACAGATTCAATATAACAAAAATACGACATTTTCATGTTGTGTTTTAAGTCATCTTCAGTGTAGCAATTGCAACAAAGTAAATCCAGTTTGAAAGATATAAAGCATCTAATGTTAATGTTGAACCTATTTTATTTAGTTGTGAAAATTCTCATAACTTCATCACTAAGAACTCTGAGTGTTAAACAGCAGATCATGTAACCTGTACTGAAATGCAGACAAACTGTCACTTCTCTTTTAAATCATTATAATATATGTCTCCATGGCTCTGAGAATCCTCAACCAAAATTGTTTCATACCAGCATATTTCAATATCGAGGCACAGTCGAATTAAAGATTCTATGAAGGTGAGGTGACCTAAAAACTGTCATTGTATCATGAGAAGGTTCCAGTTTAATCCAGGACATTAGACGTCTGCCAGTCTGCTCCACTTCCCATCTCACCGCTCTGTCTCTAGGGAAATCTCCAGGGACAGGGCGGACAGGGGACAGGCCACCAACAGCAGGGAGTGCCCTTTGCAGATTCAACTCTTATTCACGTACTTTCCCTTAAAGCAATAGTTCAACATTCTGGCAAATTCACCTATTGCCATAATCCCTACAGCCATAGGAGTAGGTTCATTAGCTTGAATAGTCGGTGCAAGCTGTTTTTAGATCGGCGGGGCAGAGACGCAAGCTGATCAGCTAACGCAACACGGTTATCGCACACAATCCAACAACTCCAAAAGACTCTTGAGGACAAGTTGTGCCCTGCACATTCACCACACTATGAAATAATAACGTAAAATTATGTCACATTACGACACTTGAAGCAAATTTTCAGAGCAGTTTACGTGAATGTAGTTCTGGTTACGCATTTGCCTCGAAAACAACTGTTGCGTTATGATTTCATAGCTTGGTGAATGTGCAGGTCACAACTTGTCCATGAGAGTGTTTTGGAGTTGTTGGATTGTGTATTTGAAGAGTTTGATGAGGGAAAAGCTCACCGTTCACCTCCATTGTGTTCAATGAGCAGCCTGCGTCTCTGCCCCGCTGATCTAAAAACAACATGCACCGACAATTAAAGGCAATGAGATCCTACTCCTATGACTATAGGAATTATGGCAATAGGCAAATTTGCCAAAATGTCCAAAACTATCCCTTTAACTTCATCTTGTGTTGTCGATAAAGCTCATTTGACTGTGAGACAGAGGGAGCCAGAGACACAGACAGGCACGTGTCCTCTCTGTTTAACTCACACCCATAGGGACTGCTGCTGTTCAGGAGAAAAATGTCACCTTGCCTGAATGAACCTGATCCAGACTCCTCTGTGCTCTCTAGTAAACCATTGCCACCTGTCGCTCCTGTTATCTGATACACTTGATGACATTTGAGTCAAACAACAAAACCTCATCTCACAAGTCTCAAGAGTGGCTGGATGGAGAACAGGGATGTCCTTCACTTTCATCCAGGTTAAAATGTCATATTGTAAAGGTACTACAACTATGGTTTAATGCTGGTGTAAACTCTGATGGTCAGTTTATAGTGAGTCCTGTTTGATCCAGCGGTCTGGCTCTGCCTGTGATCTGGTTTCAGGGTAAAGGGAAACAGTTCCAGTCCTCCAGCTGCAGGGCTCAGCTCTGCTGTGGAGGATTGGATTACAACTCATCAGCACACACACAGGACACTGCCTCCAACTTTGTGTGTCTTTTCTTATCCGTTTTCTTTCTTTCTTTCTTTCTTTCTTTCTTTCTTTCTTTCTTTCTTTCTTTCCTCACTGTTCAACTGTTCTTTCGTTCTAGTTTCTCTCTCTCCTCTCCTGCCCCCCTCTCTGCCTCGCTCTACCTCACTCCACCTCTCTGTGTGAGTTAGTATCTCTTTTCTTTGCGCTCAGTGAGTCGCAGGAAATCCCATTGTAATGCTAAACTGATTTTCTAGAGAGAGAGAGAGAGAGAGAGAGAGGGAGAGAGAGAGAGAGAGAGAGAGAGAGAGTGCTCCGTTCTTCTTGGACTTTTCTCTCTCAGTAAAACCAGTGGATAGTTAGTTTCGTGCTGTTCGTGCGGATCAGTCGCACTCAGGCGCTTCAGAAATGCACTTTGCAGGAAGCGCGGCTCGGTGCTCGCGGACACCTCCTCCTGCTTTTCCTGGCTCTCAGCGAAGACTTCAATGAATGAGGGAAATGCGCTCGTGAAGGAGAACTCTTTTCTCCAGTATCCACCCGGTCCGCCCGGCCGTAGCCCGGCTGAAGACAGAGGAGCGCTCCCCGGCAGGATATGCAGAGCGGCGCCGGCCTCCGCGCGGGGATCGAGCAGGCGGAGGGCGGCTGGGTGCTGGTGGAGGCCCGGCTGCAGGGAGGAGCGCCCTGGGGCTTCACCCTGCAGGGTGGCCTGGAGCATGGAGCACCGCTCATCATCTCTAAGGTATGGGGGGAAAGTCAGTGAGTGACCGTCCCTTAGCAAAAAGTAGTTTATTAAAGTGTAGGCTGCTACAAGCATACTCATTTTATACTAAAACTGAGGCAGTACTTGAAAGTGTTCTTTTGTAAACTTAAAATGACCTTATAAAGTATACTTCAATAAACTAAAATGTGGACTACAAGTATATACTTAGTACACTAGGAGTATATAGATGAGTGTACTTGTTGTGAATTTATAATGACCTATAAAGTATACTTTTATAAACTTAAAATGTTCCAATTCAGTCTGAAGAAGTATTAAATTAGTATACTTTCTAGTATGCTTACATGATAGTATACTTTCTATACCTATACTCATACTTAATAAAATGAACTTCAAGTATACTACTTTTTACTAAGGGGTGTGTCTGTGTCACCATCCTCCACTGTGACAGTTTAACATGCACCGTCACTTCACTCAACTGAAGTTCACTATGGAACTCAGGGACCAGATGAAGCGACGGTTATTGACAAAGGATAATTTTGTTTGGTCAATGGTTTTTAATGCTGATGCCAGTGACGACAGCAGAAGTCTGTTTAGACATGAGGAGTAAACCATGTAAAATGTCAAAGGGCTGATCTGAATACAGTTGGATGTCCCTCATAAGACAGAGCTCGTCGACACAGTCACAGTTTACAAGCCCAAGCCACTGACTTCCATAAACTATGAAAAATATAACAGATTCCAGATTCCATCTGATAATGCTTTCAATTAGGCAGCACTGATAGTCTGCTCAAAGAAACATTCCATTTATTGTTAAAAGCTGTTGTAATGATAAACTGACAGTACATTGTTTACATACTTGAATGATGGCCAGGCCTACCCAAATACACAACACTTGACAACTATTCACTGTAGCTGTATTGAGATCAGCTTCCACTGAATCCCGGAGGAGCCAGGCAAAGCTCCAGTTCCTGGTTCAGGGATCTTCTAGAGATAAGTTTTGAACACTGATATGACATATTTTTAATCGAGCATCTGTCAGCTTTACACACTCAGATAGGCTGTTGGAAATGACACTATGAACCGTTTGACATATTTAGTCCTGTCCCCTCAAACCTCACTATAATACCACTAATGACCCCCCCCCCTGTCCTTCCAGTCACTGTGGCCTAATTTTATTAAAATGCAAATCAGCAGACTGGTGTGTGTGTGTGTGGGTGTGAGGATTATTCTGGGACAGGGGCCAAACAGCTATGAAATAGGACAGGAATGGGAATGATGCTTTTCCTGGGTGCTGCCGACTCGCTCACAGCATTGTTCTGTACTGTATGTAGATGTGTTTTATCACGCTGCTTTACAACTGCTCGATCCCCGGCTGTCTGTCAGCTCCACACTGCCTTTGTCTTTCAGGTTCTTCTGTGTATTTCACTATCTGTCATTCTCTTGAATGAACCTTTCACATATCTATTATCTCTCTTTGTGCTAGAACCCTGCTCTACATCGTCACTGATACTGTTTCAATAGAGTTTTATAATTTATGAGGTTTTTTTTAGCAGATAGATGATAATAGACCATATTTCACCCCCAAAAAACATGCATGGAGTGCTAGGGATTCACCGATATGAAAATTTTGGCCGATACCGATATCCGATATGAATTTTTCTGTTATGGCCGATAATCGATATTTACCGATATCGATATGTGTTTTTTTTTTTTAATTTCTGAGATGACTGAAAATCATGCAAACTGAATTTTTGCTACCATCCCCCTCGCATTACCTCAACTTTGCAGGTGTTGCATACGGATATAAATCGGTTATGCATATCGGCCCAATTTTACTCATCGGACCGATACCGATATGTTAAAAAATGACGAATATCGGCCGATACCGATATTAATGTTGATATATCGTGCATCCCTATGGAGTGCTGCATGGGTATCAGTTGTCTTTGTCTCTCGTCTCCACCTCTGGTGCTCTTCAGTGTAGGGATCCAAATAGTAGATTGCAGCAGGAACTGAGCCACTCACAGTAGGGAGGTCACTTTAAAAAGCCTTTATCTCATGACAGTCTCATGACTGGTATCTAGAGCGGCAACAATTAATCAATAATCGAGTATTAAATTAACATAAACTATTTTGATAATCTAATAATCGATTTGAGTTTTTAAAAGGTATATTGTGTAGAAATCCCTCCATCTAGTGTTGTGGTTGTAGATCACCATGCATTCACGTGAAATCAGTTAGATGGCAGATGGACGACAGCCGCTGCAGGTAACGGCTTAAGCCTGCCACACACATAAAGATAATCGGGCTGATTTTGCCCCGATTTTCCCCCTTCCGACCAAAGACAAAAGTCGGCCGATTATCTTAAGGTCTTAAGATTATCTTATAAGATTCTTATTAGTGTGTGGTGTGTTAAAAAAAAAATCGGCTCGGAAAGTAATCAAACATTAAACATGTTCAATATTTACGATAATCCCTTTTTCGTGGCCGTTTTAATGCATCATCTTGTGTTGGAAAGCGGTGTTGTGCGGAGGAGAAGACGCCTGCTCACGGACTCTGCTCACCAAGCTCTGCTCATAAGCTCTGCATGCTGGTAGCGGTGAGCGTTGAACTTCTCCACACAACACGGAAGGACAGAGCCGGGTGCAGCCCTGGCTTTATGAGACTCACACAGACATTCACGCCCACGGGAGATTTCCTGATTTCAGGTAGCAAAGACGGGCGCGCTCGGGCCGGCTGCAGTGGTGAACCTAGATGTTTAAACGTGAGCCTCCACAGGTGTCATGTGACAGCCGTTCTGCTCGAGTCAGAACAGACACACACAGGTGGGATCGCTGTAAAGGCTGAAGTGTCCTGCTTTCATTAAAAAAAAAAATACGTGCTATTCAGTGTCCAGTCCAGAGATAGAAAGATTATCTACAGCAAAACGGATCTCTTTCTGAGTTTTCTGACTCCAGGGGGTGAAGATTCTGAAAAATCAAGTTTCAACCACACACAATGAGGTCAAACACAATGACAATTTTTTATCTTCATGTTTCTAACAAGATAAAAAATCGGATAAGATTTCTTTATGTGTGATGACTCCTTTAAACAAGCCTCTATGTAAACAAGTGTTCCGTCAGCACAAGGCAAAACAATACACGTGACAATATGTTGTCATGGCGATGTCGTATTGTTGACCCGACCCACGTTTTACCGGCTTTCTCTGGACTTCTAATGACATCTAGTTTTCTGCTGCTGACAGCTCCGGTGTCTCCGCTGAGTTTCCGTGGTTTCCTACCGTCACGCTGCCACTGAAGGTCAAAACATGGAGACAGGACATGGCAGCCAGCAGCGAGCTGACCGTCTCCATGGAGATATGAATGATATGAACTGAAAGGAACACTTCACTTTGTTGATGAATGAAAAACGTACTTTTGAACGAAATCGATTTTCATGAACAGGAGAACTTACACAATGTACCTTTAAGAAAAAAAGTCAAAATTCTCTGATTCTGTTGAGTTTGACTGATTTCAGCTTCTTAGGACGTCATCTTGTGGTTTGGGAAACACTGATTGACATTTTTCATCATTTTTTTTTTTACATTTTATTGACTGAACAACTAATCGATTAATCATTTAAAATAATCGACAGATAATGAAAATAATCGTTATAGTTGCAGCCCTACTGGTATCCAAATAAAACTGAAGAGTAAAGATAAACAAACCCCCCTTCATGAACATCTGCACTAGCTCAACTTTAATCTACTCCTCTCGCTGTAACTGCAGAGATTGGCTCACAATCATAACAGTGGCAGTAAATAAGAGTGCTGAAATTTCACATGAATATTGATGGACTACTAATGAGTTTCACTTGCACACATTGAAATCCTAACTCCCAAACCAACACCCTGTGCTTTCCTGGAATTGTTTTGAGTCATCAAGTCTTTCCAGACCCTCCTCTCATTCTGCAGAAGTCGAGGTTAGAGCCGAGCAGCTCCTTAAGGCCAGGAACAGACTGGATGCGTGGTGTAGGTGCGGCTGCTGTGGAACTCTGTGCACATGTCAAGGGATTAGAGAGGTTGTTGCAGTTGTAGGCTCTGTTTTTCAGACATGTGTCTCTGTAATCCACAGTTAGTCACTTTTAGCTTTATTATTATACGTGATCAATTCACCTCTTCCATCGTGTTTAAATTGAGGCCATAATAAAGGATGTATTATGACATGCACATTTGTATCCCTCCTTTCTGTGCCGTCAGACTATTATGTTGTTTCCTAATATTTTATGGTGGAAGACAAATGTCCAAGTTTAATAGGTAAACATGAGATTAGAAATTCAAAGTTACATGGAAGTTTACTCTCTTCTCTAAGCTGAAACAAAAATGGGTAACATCCCCTGAACCCCCCCCCCTCAGGAATACAGCTGTGATCACGTCACAGGGAGTTCGGTTCTTCTTAACTTTTTTCAATTTTTCTACTGCATGCCTGTTAGTGATGCTCAGCTCTTGGCTTGTGCCATCTTTTCTGTTTCAGCCATGTTTGTCTATAAGTTTTATTCTTATAAACTTAATCCAAACCAACTGAATCAAGCAACAGAGGTTTTACCTTCAGTGGCAGCGTGACGGTAGGAAACCACGGAAACTCAGCGGAGACACCGGAGCTGTCGGCTCAGGTCCAGGTGGCGTCTGGGAAAAGTCACCGCGGTAACGTAGCGAGGAGGAATGGAGCGTTACACTGATGCTGCATTCAGGTGCAGTCGGACAGACGTCCATCGGTAACAAACCAGATGTCATTTTAGTCACAGAAGTCCAGAGAAAGATGGGTCGGGTCAACAATACGACATCACCATGACAACATATTGTCATGTGTATTGTTTTGCCTCGTGCTGACGGAACACTTGTTTACATAGAGGCTTGTTTAAGCCGTTACCTGCAGCGGCTGTTGTCCGTCTGCTGTCTGCCCAGTTTCACATGAATGCAGCATGAAAAATATGACTGAGTTGCTGGTGATCTACAACCACTACACTAGATGGAGGAATTCCTACACAATGTACCTTTAAGTTATTCAGCAAAAGTCAAGTGCAGTAAAATTGAGTGTTCAAGGTTAGAGGTCAAGAGAAGGCAACAGATCAGCTGATGTGTTAGAGCAAAGTTAGAGTCTTCAAGGTTAGAGGTCTGTGATGAACTGGTCAGCTACATGGGACATTTTCTGAACTATTGTTCAAGCAGAAGTGAGGCTTTGACTGGCTGATGGCTGTGTGGTCACTGGTCAGCTACATCATGATATGCCACCAGATCTTTATGAACTACAGTATAAGCATGATAAGGTTTTAGGTTGTGCTATGACTATGACTTGGACTCAATATTCAGGCTTTTCCTCAGTGGCAGCCAGTGGTCAAACAGCTGGATATAAGAGCTCCTCCAGCCACTCCTCTCTCCCTCCTGACGTCCTGAACAGATTTTTTTTTTTTTTTTTTGCGGAAGAAGAAATGCAGATTTCTTTTCTGTTGTGTCTGTCCAGTCACAGCAGCTGGCTCAGCAGCTAACAGATTGATGGTTACAAACAAGCTAAACAGAAAGCTGCTCTGATACATGTCCATACAGTCGACAGGCCTTCGTCCCTCATTCATCATAAACACAGGTTACTGTACAGCTGACAGATTCCTGCACTTTCTGTCGACTGTTAATGGAACGGTATGACAGGAAATATTAATGATTGACTTTTTCAAACTGTGGTATATCTGGTAATGGGTAACCGGCCCATGCCTATTCAGATAGCCATCATAATCCATGAACGTAATGGAAATAGATCATGCACAAATAGGAAAACAGACATTAGGAGCAGTGCTTCCCTGTGTCAACAACAGTTAATACTGAGACTTGACATTAAAGGGATACGCCAACACTTTTTTTTTTTTTTTTACGTGTCTTGCCTCACTCCTGAGTCGATCAAACTCTGGAAGTGTATGGGTAGTGTTAGCCTGCCTCCTACACAAGCTGAAATCAGCAGTCAGAAGCTGATTTCATTTTAGCTCTAAAGTCTGTAAATATATCACTTTATCAACATTTCAAACATTTTTAGGTGAGAAAGTATCCGTTTAGATCAGCAGTGTGTCGTTAATTTGTCTAAATACCAGCTGTTTACTATTGTTCAGACGAATTTGGTGTGACTCAAGGTAGTCGTTGTGACCAACTCACTTCCGGTTACTTTCACAAAATAAAACACCCATTACCCTTTACACACAGAAGTGCTTTTACTTTGAAATAGGAAGCTAACCTACCCTCGATGTAGCTAGCTTGAACCAAAATAAACCGTCTTTGCTTGAACCCTTCGTTTTGACGATCTCGTCCCGTTACCGTCATTTGACCGCTCAATATGTCTTACCGGAGAGTTTTGTCAGCTCTGACACGAAGATCGGTCCGTTTAGAGTTGGCTGAAGAGTGTCTCTGATGACTTTAGGTGGAGGCAGGCTAACACTACCCATACACTTCCAGTGTTTGAGCTAAGCTAATTACAGGCGATATGGCTTTATCTCCCTTGTTACTGCACGCACAGTCGAAAAGATGGTGTCTATCTGCTGGTCATGGACTCTAGAGTGAGGCAAGATACATTAAAAAAAAATGTTGGCGTATCCCTTTAAGTGGTAGCACAACACCACACACCACAGCGCAGATTCATGAGGACTCTGTCAGAGCTCAAATACCAATGTGTGACACAAAATGGACTGATATGGCCAAAGAAGCACAGGAAGATGAAAGCCTGAGGAGAGGGATGGAACAGATGAACTCACCTGGACGGGTGAAGCTGGATAAGCTTCTAGGGAGAGCTACCTCCATGAGATCACAGATGCTGAACCATGGAGAAAGGTTGTAATTAACCTGTTTGAACTGAAAGGCAGGGTCTTTTGGCTGCTAATGGATTATTATTCCAATTACCCAGAATTCTCAAAGTTGTCAGGCGCACTGGCAAACCAGAAATGAGCTGTTTCCCAATTTCATTTAGAAATACCCATTTTCAAAACAAAAAAAAAAGTTGGCCACTGGACCTGTTACTGTATCCACATGCTGTTGAGTCAGATATTAGGAGTCAGATTCATCCTAACCTACTCAAACCAGGAATATGGGCAGAGACAAGGTGGATGATAGGACATATAGGACATTCTGACCAAGTTACTTCCAAACAGTAGACGGTAGAAGTGTAACAGTAGAAGACTGGCTTTCTCAAGACATAATATTTTCTGTTTGACCAGAGTTAAGCTTTCCAGACAGACTGGGACTCCTGCATTCTTTTACACTCGTAGCTATAGCCTTACACCCCACCTCCTCAGGGTAACAACTTGTCTCCATGTAAAATGATGTATTTCTGTAAGAGATATTATCTGGAGCAGCTCAACAAACACAGAGCATCTGCGCTGCCACTACTTAAAAAAAAAATCCTAGAGAAAACACTGCACATAATATTATTTGCACTTGAAGAAAAGAAAGGAATATTTAATTTTATTTTAACTTTTTTCCCCCTAACAATCCAACAACTCCAAAACGCTCTCATGGACAAGTTGTGACTTGCACATTCACCACGAAATAATTTTTAGAACGGCAGAGCCATTGTGTAGGTCTGAGCAGCTTGCAACTCTGCTCTGCTGTTCTAAAAATAACTTGCACCAACAATTAGGGTAACAAACCTACTCCTAAAACTATAGGGATTATGGCAATTGGCCAATTTGCCAAAATGTTGAACTATCCCTTTAATAATCCACCACATACATTACATGTCGGAATCCAGTCTGAGCCGGTGAAGTTGGTGCTGACACATTTTTGACAATCTGTCAGGATTTGATTGAGTTTATCTGAGAGAACAAGACAATGTGACCTTAAAGTGGGAGCACACATACACACACACGCACACACACACACACACACACACACGGACACACAAACACACAGTGTGATAAACGGATAAACAAAGACACACACTGCACTGACAGGCTGCTAAGAGGCATCACTATCAGCCCTGATAAAGTCATGCAGATCCAGTTTGAGGAGTCACGTCCTCCCTCTGCTCCCTGTTCCTTAGTTTGACTTTTCCTGTTTAGTTTTGAAAATCCTCTTGTGTCTTCTTCCTGACTCGTTGTGTCTAGCTTTGTCTGTGTCTCCTACACCTGTGTCTCATTTATAATTGACCTCTGTCTTTTGAGTCTGCCAGTTGATCTGGTCCACCCTGTGCTCTTCCTGGTCAGTCTTTGGTTTTCTTTGTGTTTTTTGGTTCTTTTGGTTGTAGACCCCTTTTGTCCTTCTCTTCTGGTGATGTCTGGGGTTTCACTGACCTTTTTTGGGGGGATTTCATATTTGGACATTTGGAGACCTTTTTGAGTTGTTGTCCTTTCTCTCTCTGAACTCACACTCTCATGTTCGAGTCTGCATGTGGTCCTGTGTTTCTCCTCAAACCGTGACAGTGAGTCTCTAGTTGAATCATGACATACTCTTAAATCCTTTGTGGCTCTTTTCTTTGAAATAGACCGCAGTGCAGTTTCTCAATTCTAGACCGTGACCATTCACCTTAACATTTAAAATGACAAAGCTAACAGTATCTGATACAAATTAATTATTTGTAGAAATTCACACATTTAGGCAGATTTTGTTTTGTAAACGATTCTGATTTGAACTCAGAATTTAAAGTCAGCATTCTGAGGTCAAAAGGTCAGGCCTTCTGAGAGAGTAGAAAAGCGATTGTTTGTTTTTTATATTGAAAGAAACTCTGGATAACTTATTTTGGTATGTAGGACAGGCATTAATATAAGCATTACGCTTCTGCCTGTGCCTTTTCAGTCACTATTTTTGTTTTTTTCGAAAATGTTTATGTCGAAATGCTTGTGGTGTGACGTGACTGAATAAAGAATTTCAAATCAAATTTCAATCAATAGGCTTCTGAGTTCAAAGTTGCAAATAGATTCTTAGATAAACGAGAATCCTGATTTATTTACTTACATTTTTTTAAAGCAAAATTCACAGAAAGTCAGATTGCGATTGCGATAAAGACAGAATTCTGAGGAAAGTGGCCTGTAAACTGTCTCCAGCTGAGATGTTTGAAACAAAACCAGTGGCTTTCAAATGTGTAGTTGATATCTTCAAACATGATTTTCTACAAAAAGTGCACTTGGTATTGCCAACACTACTGCAAGCAGGATATGGTAGCCTGACATGACAACTGACAATACAAAAAACAACTGTTTCTATCATTTCTGAATGAATTTTGGTTCAGAATAAGACGGGTATCAAAATCACACACATACAAACACACATGTGCGCACACACACAAATTGCAGCAGTAAAATCAGTGACATATCTACTTTATTTCCATTGTAACAAGTGTTTGTGTTAATGTGTGTGCAGGTAGAGGAGGATGGGAAGGCGGACCGTCTGGAGCAGCCTCTGCTGGCGGGGGATGAAATCATCATCATTAATGACGTAGAGCTGACTGGATTCAGACAGGAGGCCATCGCTCTGGTCAAAGGATCGCACAAGACTCTGACGCTCACCGTTCGCAGGTAAAGAGCCATAACCTCATTATAGGACAATTACGGTCAATTTTGACCCCTACATCGTTGTCACCATGGCTACCCAGTGCTAGGGATGGCAACAACGCTAAAGTATGGGGGCAATTCTTTCAACCACAACAAACACTCAAAATATCTAAATATCTCTGGTACATGACTGGAATCCTTAGAGACACCACTGAACTCATATAGTCTACAGTCAAAACAGTCTAAACTTTGTGTTTTTGCATGTAGTCACTCACCTCAGATAGCCCAACTCTGAAACGTCCTGGAAAGACATTACTATCTGATCGCAGAGCGCCTGCTCTCCCCGCCACAGAAACTAACACTTTTCCTTGTTGTGATGATTTCTTTACTAAAATAAATGGTCGTAGATATGATGGACATTACCACTGCACTGCTCCATCGGAGCATGCTAACCATATTCTGTTGTAAACTGTTATCTATGTCCCGTCTGTCCGTCCTGGGTGAGGGATCCTCCTCTGTTGCTCACCCTGAGGTTTCTCCGATTTTTCCCTGTTAAAAGGGTTTTCCATGGAGTTTTTCCTCATTCGATTTAAGGGTCTAAGAACAGAGGATGTTGTGATGTCATGTGAAGCCCTTTGAGACAAACTGTAAAAATGGGCTATACAAATGAAATTGCCTTGCTTTCCCTTGCCTTGCCTGATATTTTGTCTGACGACGCAGTGTCAGTATTGCGCTCTGTCTGACGGACATGACGTCATTCTATTTTTATTAAAGTAATTGGTTACCTGGGTAAGAGATTACTCGGTTAGAAAATTACTCAAAATGCCCATCCCTACTTAGCACCATCAATGTGAATGTGGTATGAATGAATAATGTTTTCTGTAAAGCGCTCTTGGTACCATGAAAAGCGCTACATATCACGGTTTTACACCCTGGACCTTTAAAACTTAACACTTAAAGGGATACTACAACATTTTGGCAAATTGGCCCATAATCCCTATAGTCATAGCAGTAGGTTTGTTACCTTTATTTGTCGGTGCAAGCTATTTTTAGAACGGTGGAGCAGAGCCGTGAGCTGCTCAGAGCTACGCTACGGAGGCTCATGGGATTTCTTTTTTTTTTTAAAGAATTTTTTTGGCTTTTTGCCTTTATTTGATAGCACATAGTAAGATAGACAGGAAAGGGGGAGGCAGAGAGAGGGGGAATGACATGCAGGAAGGGCTGCCCTGCGCGGGATTCAAACCGGGGCCATCTGCGTTGAGGACTGCAGCCTCTACATGGGGTGGCTGCTTTACTCACTGCGCCATGCACTGCTCCTAATGGGATTTCTTGGTTCCCCTCATCAAACTCATCAAATACACAACTCCAAAACGCTCTGGTGGACAAGTTGTGACCTGTACATTCACCACGCTATGAGATAATAACAGAATGTTATGTTATGGGGGGTGGGTTAGGTTTAGGGTCCTCTTATGCAGAAGGAGATGCTCGGGCATGAAGGCAGCACAGGACATGGCAACCCAGCCCCTGTGTACTGTCCTGTAGGTGCTGGGCCTGCTGCTCTGTCTGGGCGTGCACTGCCTCCAAATGCGTCTATTCACCTATTCAGATCCTCTGTCATAAATCTGGGACGGACAGATGGCATCTGGAGGTTTTACAGTGGATGTTTGTTTTGTCAGACAGTCAGTATTCTGTTGAGCAGGTTTGGCTGCCATGTCCTCTCCCGCTCTACACCGCTCTCAGTATTTGCACATGCTTTGTTTAGTTTAGTTGTGATTGTGTGACTCAGACAGAATGCAAAACTGACCACAGAAAACAACACCTGTCCCTCCTCTTTCTGTGCTGCTGAGCACTTCTCTAAATCAAGTTTTCCAGCTTGATCTAAATCTAGTTTATTGGTTTCTTCCTGTTTTTTTTGTTGTTGTTTTTTTCATAAGAGTGGTGCACATTGGTACAGAGTCTTTGGATAAACTGTGAGCGATAACTCAGAACTATGAATCAGAGCGCAGGAGGGTGAGAGAGATAACAGCTGAGATTGAAGCAGGAAATGAGTCATGATGTCACAAGGCCGTGTGGTGTTAGTCCGTGTTAGTGTGTGTGTGGGTCAGGATGTCATGCATACAGTATGTGTACTGAGATGATGATAGTTGGGTACAGTGATCCGTATGATGTTCTTGTCTGCTTTCATTGTCATGGTGACAGGAACTTGAACTTCCTTCGTCCTGGTTGTGGTGTTGTTGGCCTGAAGTCTGGAGCTCACTCTGCTGACTGTAACATGACTATCAGTTCTTCTTCTGTGAGTTTGTTCTAGTGAGGTAGGCCTGACACAACCAATGCTGGAGAACTAATAACTTTAAAATTGACCCGTCAAAGGGAAGGGAGATGAAGGAGGAAGGGAAAAAAGAGAGGTTTGTTCTGTTTTATTTATTTAACTGTCTTTGATTGGCTGTTTTTTCTCCTTTTAAAGGCATAGCTCAACATTTTGGCAAATTGGCCCATTGCCATAGTCTCTATAGGTTTGTTGTCTTTAATTGTCAGTGCAAGCTGTTTTAGAACGGCGGAGCAGAGCCGTGAGCTGCTCAGAGCTACGCTACGGAGGCTCATGGGATTTCTTGGTTTCCCTCATCAAACTCATCAAATACACAATCCAACAACAACAGTCTGCTTGCTGAAAAACTGTCCCTGAAGGCAACACACATCAGCTGTTTTGCATGAATTTACCTCTAAAACGACTCCGTCTGGTAACGTTGTGTTATTATCTCATAGCGTGGTGAATGTGCAGGTCACAACTTGTCCACCAGAGTGTTTTGGAGTTGTTGGATTGTGTATTTGATGAAGGAACCAATAAATCCCATTAGCCTCCATAGTGTACCTCTGAGCAGCTCATGGCTCTGCTCCGCCACTCTAAAAACAGTTTGCACCAACAAATAGAGGTAACACTATAGGGATTATGGCAATGGGCCAATTTGCCAAAATGTTGAACTATCCCTTTAATCAATTAATTTACTCGTTCGGCTGCTGTGTTGCAGTGTTTGGTCCTTCCTGTCTTGTGCTGTGTCATGCCTTTATGTTTGTCACTTGTATTGCACAATGAAAGAATAGAATAAAATAAATCATAGAGTGAAAAAACAAACAAATAAATAAAATAAAATAAAATTAGTTAGTTTATATTTGTTGGTATCTAATGTATCTTATTCAGTTTTTAAATGAACAAATTAAAATGTAAATAATAAAACAGGTGAGTTCAAACCTGAAATGCACTTAGTGATGAATGAAGGTCAAGTGGAATGTGAAGCTCTGTCTTCTTGCTGTGGGCGTCTACATCGTCTACGTCTTCTTTCATTCATCTCCCGTGACGCTGCTTTTGTGCTCTTTTGTCGCTAGTTGACGCAACCGAGCCCAATGAATGTTTGAGTTTCTCTGCTCAAAAGAGATGAGGAGGAAGTCATTACAGGGACAGACCGCCACAATGCTGTCTCCTAGGCAACAGCTTAGTGTGCCCATCTCAGAGTGTTCTTGTGTTTAAACACAGCGAGGACTGAGATCCATTGACGGTGGATTGGCACCCTTTCACTGCAGGACAGGATTGAGCAGAATGTATATCAACTTCAGTATATTACAAATATGTTATTGTCTGTGTGACCTCTTTGTGACCCCAGAGAGAATATACAGTACATCATTATTTTAATTATTATTAAAGGGATAGTTCAACATTTTGGCAAATTCGCCCATTGCCATAATCCCTCTCATAGGAGAAGGTTAATTACTTTTAATTGTCAGTGATGATCAGAGATCTGTGGAGCAGAGATACAAGCTGCTCAGGTAACAGTACATACTGTACTAGTCCACTGTCCCTCATCAAACTCATCAAATACACAATCCAACAACTCCACAACACTCTGGTGGACAAGTTGTGACCCGCACACTCACCAAACTATGAGATAATAATGGAACATTACAAGACGGAGTTGTTTTTCAGAAAAAGCTGATGTGTGTTGCCTTCACATTTTTCAGACAGACTGGCTGTTGGATTGTGTATTTGATGAGTTTGATTCCACCTCCGTAAGCAAAAGCTCACGGCTCTGCTCCGCCGTTCTAAAACAGTATTTGTACTTTATGTCCACTCTGGTGGACAAGTTGTGAATCACCAAACTATGAGATTAATGGAACATAATTATTTTACGTGATTATTTTCCATGGCTTTGTGGAATGTTACATACGGTTATTTCAACTTGAATTGTTGGAGTTGTTGGATTGTGTATTTGATGAGTTTGATGAGGGACAGGGGTAAGTACTGTACCGTTCACCTCCATTGTGTTCACTGAGCAGCTCTCGTCTCTGCCCCACTGATCTAAAAACAGCTTGCACTGACAATTCAAAGGAGTAGGTTGTTCATAACTTTTAATTGTTGGTGCATGTTGTTTTGAGATCAGCGGGGCAGAGACGCAGGCTGCTCATTGAACACAATGGAGGTGAACAGTACAGTACTTACCCCTGTCCCTCATCAAACTCATCAAATACACAATCCAACAACTCCAAAAGACTCTCATGGACAAGTTGTGACCTGCACATTCACCAAGCTATGAAATAATTACGCAACTTTACGAGACGCAGTTGTTTTCGGGGCAAATGCGTAACCGGAACTACATTCCAGACACTGTAAGTAACGTAAGTTGTTAGTATTTGCTTCAAGTGTCATAATGGGACAGATTTTTATGTTATCTCATAGTGTGGTGAATGTGCAGGTCACAACTTGTCCTCGAGAGTCTTTTGGAGTTGTTGGATTGTGTGCGATAGTACCATGTTGCGTTACCTAGCATTTCTGCCCCGCCGATCTAAAAACAGCTTCCCCGACAATTTTTTAAAAAATATTTTTTGGGCATTTTTGCCTTTATGGATAGCACAGTTGAGACAGACAGGAAACGGGGAGGCAGAGAGAGGGGGAATGACATGCAGTAAATGGCGCCCGACGCGGGACTCGAACCAGGGCCGACTGCAACGAGGACTGTGCCTCTATTTATTTTATTTAATTATTTAACCTTCATTTTACCAGGCAAATTGCTTGAGAAAATCTCTTTTGCTGGCCAAGAAAGCAATGGGGCGCCCACTCTAACCACTACGCGACGCGACGCCCTAGCTTCCCCGACTGTTCAAGGTGATGAACCTACTCCTATGGCTGTAGGGATTATGGCAATAGGTGGATTTGCCAGAATGTTGAACTATCTTTTTAAAGTAAGGTATGTGAATAAGAGGGCAAAGGGGGCACTCCCTGCTGTTGGTGGCCTGTCCCCTGTCCGCCCTGTCCCTGGAGATTTCCCTAGAGACAGAGCGGTGAGATGGGAAGTGGAGCAGACTGGCAGACGTCTAATGTCCTGGATTAAACTGGAACCTTCTCATGATACAATGACAGTTTTTAGGTCACCACACCAAAATGATGAACTACCCCTTTAAAAGTATTCTTATTCCTAACACAGTATTATTAAAGACTCTCTTTAGTCTTTTGTGCCAGTGTGTGTGTGTGTGCTATTTCTCTTCTGGAGCTGAGTTGAGCAACAGGTGCAGTTCACTGTGCTTGACTTCCTGTTCCAATATTCAAATCCTCAGGAGGATAAACACTGTGACCTCACGCACCCCCGTCCTATGGGATGGTAGCTGTGTTCACAAAAAGAGATTTCTTTTTTCTTCTTCTCCGTACTTGTGATATTCCCTGTATGTCTGTGGTCGTGTGAAGCCACCGCAGACACAGCAAAGTTCTGACAACAGGCCTGAGATCCAGTTGAGGAGGTGATTTATTCAGACTCTCTTCTGGCTGCATGCTACTGTTAAGTAGCTGGAAGTCATCAGGTGAGTTCAGTGCAAGGTTAAAGGTACAGGGAGGAAAGTGTGTGTGCGTGCGTGTGTATCTGTGTGTGTGTGTGTGTGATGAGATGGGAAGTGGCAACATGGCCCCTCCTGGTGATTTCACTGTGTTGTGGCTGCTTCACATTCCTGCAACCAGCTCTTCAGGTTTCATGTTAATGAGTCTTTATTTGTGTATCTGTGTGTGTGTGTGCGTGTGTGTGTGTGTGTTTTTGCGTGTGTGCAGAATGCCTTCAGTGAATGATATAAGCCTGGGTGTGTCTGTTTTCTGTGGAGTTGTGTATTGTGTTCTTTATTCATCACCTCTCTAAAGATAATCCATAATTATGCTGCTCTGTGGGATGCAGATGTTACAGGATGATTTACTGTATGAACTCAGCTTCTGCATTTTCTGGTCATTGAGTCAGAGTACATCTCTCAATCAATTAATGCAGAAACAATTATAATACTTCAAATGTATAGGATAAATGTGTTTCTGGCTCTATACCACGCAATGTTGTGGTGGTGTCCGAATGTTCAGTGATTATTAGGGATGGGAGAAAAAATCGATTCACATAAGTATCACGATTTTTAAATCAATTTTTTTTTTTTTCAAAAATTGTTTTTTTTTTCTTTAATATTATGCTATCTGCATTTGTTCGCTTTTTTTTTCCATACAGAGAGTCCAGGTTTTGAAAGCGTTTTTTTTACAACCTGGACCTTATTTCTAGCATTAAATACAATCATTTACTCACCCAGAAAACTTTGGTGTCATTACAAGTCGTTCTGATGAAATTAGCTCCAGCCGAGAGCCGTGTATATCTGTATAATGTGAGAACACAGGGCAGCGCAATGCAGCCTCTAAATAACACATTATCTGCAGAGAAACTCCTTCATTTCACCAATATTTAGTTCTGATACACTAGTGCTAGTCCGGCTGTTATCAACATCCGTGGTCTGTAGGTTGACCTACTGACCTCTGACCTGGATGATGTCATCTCTGACAGCGGTGCGGCGCAGCTTGTTGCTACCGCTAATGCTACGGTTCGTTTCTGTGTGTTTCTGACTTGTCAGAACAAAATGAGCAGCTGGATGAAGTTCAGCTTCCACAGCTTCCTCTCCTCAACCTGGACTCACTAAAGCTCTGGATAGTTGAGATAAAAATGGACCTGAATGCTGAAGCAGAATGATTATTATCAGAATGAGCCGGGCAGCGGTCGGAGATGACATCATCCAGATCAGAGGTCAGTAGGTCAACCTACAGACCCTGGATGTTGATAACAGCCGGACTCAGAGGGGAATAGCACTAGTGTATCAGAACTAAATATTGGTGAAATGAAGTTTCACGGCGGAAAATGTGTTATTTAGAGGCTGCATTGCGCTGCCCCGTGTTCTCACATTATACAGATATACGCGGCTCTCGGCTGGAGCTGATTTCATCAGAACGACTTTTAATGACACCAAAGTTGAGGAAACGATCGTATTTTATGCTAGAAATAAGGTCCAGATTGTAAAAAACGGTAATTATCCTTTAACACATTAAAGTAAGTTCACACATTAAACTGAGTTCTGGCCTGTAGCGATAGGTGCTGTTGCTGATGTGAATGATGGCCAAGTGTCAAGTGTTGGTTTATCCAGATATGTGATACCTGGCATGACGTATTATTCCTGCTGACTCACTGCAACAGTCCAGACTTTCTGGAACATTGTAATAGAACAGGGAGGGACACAGCAGCCTGTGCCTGGCTTGTATGAATCAACATTGGATTATGCAAATGTGGATTAAATATTAATAGCAGCACTGATTTTTTTTTAAACCTAGTGAAACAGGGACTGCTGTCTTCAGCTAACAGGTTGTTTACCACTTAACCATAGGAGGGCTAGAAGAAGACTAGACTTTTAAAATTAGATCAGTCAAATATGAATCAATACGATTTATCTGAAAAGCAGGACACGTGAAAGGATCATCCACCCCTTGTAAAAAAAAACAAAAAACTAACAGTGCAGTGAAGTTAAGAACTCACTAAAAGCAGTTTCATGTCCTGTCTCTTCAGGGAGCTTCAACCAGCGTACGTCGTCCAGGAGTTTGGAACTTCACCTCCTTCGCTCACTGCTCTTCCTCCCTCTTCTCCTTCTCCACCTCCTCTGTCTTCTACACCAACATCACGGCAACAACGAACACGAACACCATCACCATCACCATCCCACAACAGCAGAACATGTTCAGCAGGAGGGGTTCAACTGCGCATCAAGAACAGGTAGGAGACTGGCAGTGACCTGGAGGTTAGAGCCTGACGGCCCTAGTTTGGACCAGCGCAGCCTGGCACAAGGTCAGTCTGGCAGATTGGTAGATCGCGCTGCGCTGAGATGGGTGTGGCAGCGCAGCAGGGGGAGGTGTCACAGATTCAGCTTGGCGCAGTGGAAGTTTTGGGAGATGGCGAGCAGCGCACACACGTCATGTCTCCAATCTAAGCAGCTAATAAACAGTGTTCAGTACAGTGCAACGATGCTGCACAGCACAGGTTTACAGTTGGTGAAGTGTTGTGGCATTTAATTGACCTTTCTAACCAGCGGGGCGTAGCTGACAGGGACATCCTGTCTGCTAATGGTTCCTTCCACTTTAGATACATTTTTCAACGTGTCACCCTGTGGGAGAGATGTGGAATCAGTCACAGTTGTCAGCTGAGGGGTCATCGCCCTTGGTGACAGGATGTCCTGCCTGTGCTTCCTTTCTCTGTGTGTGTTTGTATTTGTGTGATTTTGTGCATCTTGAGCCCAAAGTGGGAAGTGTTTTGATTACATTTTGAAAACGAGACCACATGTCTCATGCATTAAAGGGATAGTTCAGCATTTTAGCAAAGTGGCCCATTAACATAATCCCTATATTCATAGCAGTAGGTTTATTTGTCGATGCAAGCTATTTTTAGAACGGTGGAGCAGAGCCATGAGCTGCTCAGAGCTACGCTACGGAGGCTCATGGGATTTCTTGGTTTCCCTCATCAAACTCATCAAATACACAATCCAACATCTCCACACAGAGTTGTTTTAGAGGTAAATACAGAGTGCTTACTGAAAAACTGTCCCTGAAGGCAACGCACATCAGCAGATTTCATGAATTTACCTCCAAAACAACTCTGTGTGGTAACGTTGTGTTATTATCTCATAGCGTGGTGAATGTGCAGGTCACAACTTGTCCACCAGAGCGTTGTGGAGTTGTTGGGTTGTGTATGTGATGAGTTTGATGAGGGAAACCAAGAAATCCCATGAGCCTCTCTGAGCAGCTCACGGCTCGGCTCCACCGTTCTAAGAATAGCTTGCACCGACAATTAAAGGTAACGAACCTACTGCTATGACTATAGGGATTATGGTGATGGGCCAATTTGCCAAAATGTTGAACTATCCCTTTAAGTCTTTGCCATATTAGCTCTTTTTAAACCATCCTGATACTTTCTGCAGCGTCACCTGTCAACCTGCAGTGAGCAGCAGCAGCAGCAGTAGTGCACAAGGCTAGAGCCACATTTCTAAATGTGGAAGTAACGGGTAGATGTGACTCATTTTTCCATTTTTGTTATTTAATGTGGGAAAACCATGGTAAACTAACTATTCCTGATAGCTCAGGACTTCAAAGGACTTCAAAGGAAGACGTCTGGTGAGGGGAGAAGGGTTTTCTTTTTTGGGGCAGGAGATATTCTATCCAAACACCACGTTCACACTTTGGCACCATTTTTAGTAATCAGTTGATCCTGACAGGATTGTTATCGTTCATTTGGATTAATGCATCCATGCTTTTCACTGACACTGCTGCCAAAACTGCAGAATCAGATGATGATTTTCCATGAACTCATCGCTGTGATCTATTTTTGATGTACAAACATTGGAGCAGCTTTCATTTAGGGCACATAGAAAATATGGATGAAACGTTGATGCACTTGCAAAACGCAAGTGCTGTCACTTTGCTCTTTAAAGGGCCAACGAGGAGTTTCTATTCGGTTATAAAACAGTCTCACGTTATTGTGGATGAATCTACGCTACCCACACTTGTTAATGGGTCCATTTTCGATCAATATATCGTTTTGTCTCTATCGTTATTTTGTTATTATTAGTGGTGTTAGAAATGCTGGTCGAGCCGACCAGCACTTATTACTTTCGGTTTCGCGGACACAAATGAGAATAACGGCGATTCGGGCGGCGTTATGGTCGGAACTACGACGGTAACTGAACCTCTTTGAACCTCTGACTTTAATCCTTGATGAATGAAAACATGAGTCCGTCTTGCGCCGGTGGAGGAATTCTACGGTGCGTGCGGAGGCAGCGTGAAAACACTTCGCTTCTCCAAAACTCCTCGTTGTCCCTTTAAGACAGGTTTTAACAGGAAAAGGAATGTTCACTTGGATTAACCTGGTTACATGACAATTATGTTCATTGATTTTTTTATTTTATGCATCTGGCACCGTCCAGCCAGGGTTATTATAGTTCACGAAATAATTTAGTAAACTGAAATAAAAAATAAAAAAGTTTTTTTTTTCAATAAACAAGAACTAAATAAAAACTCCAATGAACAATGATAAACTAACTAAAACTAAAGTTCAGTCCGATCACATCAGAATAGTTGTAGTTTAATTTTCTGGAAGAAAACACCACAGCTCAATATAGGACGACTTGGAGTACGCCTTGGAGTACGACCCACAGGTAGATACGAGTGATTGGAACCTGATGAGGACTGATGGGAACATTATGGGATGTAGCTAAAAGGGAAAAATGCCACTAATATGGAATATGGAAGTTCACCTTCAGAGGTAAAACTAAGACTAAATAAAAACTGGTCAATTCCTCAAAAATAAAAACTAAACTAAAACTGATTCATCACTTGTTACTAAACTAAACTGAAATAAAAAAAAGTTTTTCAGAAAGTTTAGACTAAAAACGTCTAAAAGACGACTTAGACATCTTGTCTAATCATAGACGTTTAAATAACCGCTAATATACGTCTATTTATAGACGTCTAAATTTAGACTTTTGCTAGACGTGAAATGTATACGAATCTTAGGGTTTAAATAACCGCTCTGTGTCTATTTGTAGACGTCTAAATTTAGACGTTTGCCAGACCATACCAAATGTATGACCTTAGACCAACTGCATAATTTAGGGACGTTTACTTTTATACCATATTTAAACCCTATTACAAAATCTAGCCGTCAATTAAACATTATATGGATATTATAATAAATCTAGATATTCAAGTAATGTAATTACAATCTATCAAACTATTAACAAGAACCCTATATTAAAAAGGACATTAAAGTTGTCAAAAATGCATCATGACCAAATTTAACCTGTGATCCTTACCTTGATGTAGTTGCAGTATGTTATGACAATATTAGATCCTTTACTCGTTTAGTTCCTATGCATAACCAGATGACGCTACAGTAAAATTAGCTGGTACAGGAAAACAGGTTCCTACCTTCTGCACATGTTTCTACGGTCACAATAATAAATCACAATCCAATCCTGACTGTTTTGTCACCCATTTTTAATTGCAAACGTCAATTACAACAGCAGGCAGTATAAACTTGTAAAAAAAATTAAAAATAACAATATTTACTATTTTTAAAAAAACACACACAAACACAGCAGCAACTGTAGGCCTAGAACATGTAAAAAATACAAAATTATTCTGGAGTGGCTGTGAAGCTCCTCCCCTCCTTTGTGGGGCATGCTTCAGTGTTCTGGCTCCTATTAGTTCCTCTGTGGCCTTACTATCAAACTGTATGACTCCATCTGCAAGTAGATAAAGACAAATGATAAGAAATATGCAAAGGCAATCAGCTGTCATACACCAAGTCTGCATATCTGTAAGCAAAAATGTTGCTATGCATCAAAAACCATCTGCCATTATAAACAGTTGGCATTGTATTTTAAATGTCAACGGAGAAGGAAATGTTTTCATGTTGTCATTATTTAGAGATTGGCAGGATCAAAATTTTCTTCCCTTCAACATGCTATAGACGAGACCAGGGCTATTCAATTACAAATTCAGTGGGGCCAGATTTTAAAACCCGAGACCTCAAGCTGGCCCGGACATTTTCAGCGGTCAATAAGGAGGAGGTTATTACAAATGAGGGGTATTTTTAAAATCAAAATCAACTTTATTTATATGGCACATGGCAAAGTATGTTTTAAAAATGACAGAACTCTCGACAGATTTGTGCCACATTAGTAGTTTTAGAGTACATCAATGCTACTGACTGAAGTGTTTTGATGAAAATAGTGGTCTTAAGGCAACTCACCCGGCCTTGGTGTGTGATGAGGGGAGCTGGTATGACGTTTCGAGGCGTGTCTGTCGCTGCCAGACCTGGGGAGCCGCTTAGAGGCCTCTCTGTCGCTGCCGGAGCTGTGGCGATGTCTTGAAACATCGCTGCTGGACCTGTATTGGGACACATTGTTGCGTTGGTTGCTGGATCCATCACTGGATGTAGTTCCATTCAAATTTTAATCACTGTGCAGTTTTTTAACTGACACAATATTGCCTCATTTTGTTTCTTTACCTGGAGTGATGGCCAACAATGACACTAATGTCGAGATCCTGAAAAACACAATGAATGTCCTTAAGTTTCACAAGGTCTGATAAAATAGTAAAGTCATGAGATGAACACTTACTGGGCATCGACATTTGAGAAGTTTAAAAAAGACAAAGAATGTGCAGAGATGGAAAATAGTTGAAATGTAAACAAAAAAGGTGAGCATTAGTTCTGTTACATATTTACCTGGTGTTTATGTGTCCCTTCCCCAAGATCCACTTGCACGCTCCACCAGACCTGAGAGGCTGAAACCCTATAACTCATATCTTGTGTGTAGAATGTGTATACCATACAGTAAAACAACAAAATGAAGTCTTACAATTTCTTTGACTAGGTGTGTGCAAAGGAGCATGAGGTCACAATCTGTACCTTGTTTGGGTGGCTTTCAAAGGGCAGGACACACTCCACGTTCAAAAGAGGACCCAACACCACCTGACAAAAGGATAAGAAAAAAGGATTTAGAAACCCCTTACTAAAACTTTGCAATACAGTACTCCATACTCCACAGCACGTCAAAGAAAAAAAAAAGCAGGAGGAGCCGCGGACCAATAAGCGACTGCCACTGACAATTAGACTGAAATACATTCAGGGAATATTACAGCTAACTTATGGGTCTGATAAAAAAAACGAAACTTATCAACCAGTGCATCCAGCGTTTTGCATGAATTAACGATTCTGGTGGCTGCTCTGTCTGTCTCTCCTCCTCGCACACAGGCAGTTAAACACACGGGCAGATGGGCAGGTCGCGTTGTGACGGTAGCATGCTAATGCTAGCTATGTGTTCAAATAGCTATCCGCCCCCCCCCCATCAGACCGTCCGCTTTACCGCATCTATCAGTTCACTCCGAGCAGTCTTTTGCCCCCTGGATGCGCGCGCACCTCCACCGGCAATAAGAAGGCCGAGGCTAACTTCGCCTAGCATTCGCTGTTAGCATCCGCTGCTAACACCCGGTCCCACCCCAGCACATCACAACGGCCCTCCTGCTCGTTAAAACTGGAGGCCTGTTGCCAGCGCTTCACTCCATGTATTTATTTTTCGCCGGTTTCATTGTACGTTAAACAAAAATGGTCGTGTTCAAAAGCTAACGTTAGCAGATGTAATGCCAATTGGAGCAACAACATGTTAGGTTAAAACATAATGCATCCATGGGTTTAAGGCATAAAGCTAATGGCAAACGCTATAAATGCATAAATTAACATACAATTAATTTATGGGTCTTTGGTCTGACGGTCTGACCGAACTTACCTGCAATTTAGTGGACGCTGGTTGTTGTGGAGGTCGACGGTGCAGAGCCTACGGCCGTTTGCTTTCACAGTAGAGATGCACCTGGGCTAATGGGAGGGGCTTTTATGATGTACGTTGATGACGCACGGCCTCAGCCAATCACAATGGCATTGACTGTAACACCCCGCCCCCCTTCCCCATAGGCTACACTTTTATTCTTGTAATAAACAGAATAACACTATTTTAGAAGAGAAGAGAGAGAGAGAGATTAAAAATTAAAAAATAAAGATAACTTAATAGTTTAAACCTGGTCTAAATCTAGATGCTGATTAAACGTCTAAATCAAGGCTAAATCTAAACTTCACTGTATATTGATCAATGGTCATTCAGATGATTTTAGTACAATATTTGGACACCATTGTGCAACTTGCAGTTATTTCTTTGGTCAGTATTCATTATTTAATGTATTTAATTCAATCGTCTAGATTTGGTCTAAAAATAGACGTTGATATGAGGTCTTGATTTAGACGTCTAAATAGAGTCTAAATCTAAACTACACTGTACATTGATCAATGACTGTTAAAAATGTTTTAATCCAGCATTTGGCCATCATTTATACAATTTACAGTTGTTTCCTTTGGTCAGTATTCATTATAATTCAATCGTCTAGATTTGGTCTAAAAATAGACGTTGATATGAGGTCTTGATTTAGACGCCTAAATCAAGTCTAAATATAAACTACACTGCACTTTGATCAATGACTGTTAAAAATGTTTTAATCCAGCATTTGACCATCATTTATACAATTTACAGTTACTTTTTGGACAGTATTCATCATTTAGTGCAATCATCTAGATTTGGTCTAAAAATAGACGTTGATATGAGGTCTTGATTTAGACGTCTAAATAGAGTCTAAATCTAAACTACACTGTACATTGATCAATGACTGTTAAAAATGTTTTAATCCAGCATTTGGCCATCATTTATACAATTTACAGTTGTTTTCTTTGGTCAGTATTCATTATATAATTCAATCGTCTAGATTTGGTCTAAAAATAGACGTTGATATGAGGTCTTGATTTAGACGTCTAAATCGAGTCTAAATCTAAACTACACTGTACATTGATCAATGACTGTTAAAAATGTATTAATCCAACATTTGGCCACCATTTATACAATTTACAGTTGTTTTTTTATTTAATATTTAATGATTAATGGATTAAATTGTATCGTCTAGATTTGGGCTAAAATATAGACTGATTATAGACGGGCGAATGTCGGTCTAAACTTAGACTAGACGTCTAATAGACGTCTAATGCTCAGTGGGTTGTTACTAAACTAAACTGAAATAAAAAAAGGAAACTAAAAAAATTAACTAAAAATAAAAACGTATGATAAAGAGAAGCTGAAGGAAGGGTTGGATCTGTGCTTCCTTGTAGACCACCTGAAGACCAGCATCATCTCAGGGACAGTGATGGCTGTTTTCCTCAGGAACTGCAGGTCTTCTCATGTCTACAGTGGAATGCTGCACGCTTCAGTCAGTGGTGGTCAGTGAACCGTTTCATGCTGCAGTCTGACTTGGATAAAATTGGAACAATAGCAGTGAGATTTGGCAACAGTCTGAAGATCCTCTGCTTCCCAAAAAAAGAAGCACCAGAGTTCTACACCGCCACAACTGAGTCTGTGCTCTGAGTGTTTCACCGCCTGGTTTGGAAACTGCTCCTCAACAGAGCACTAAATAGGGTGATAAGGTGCACAGAGTGTAACCCCCCCTCCACCCCATCCAGAGGATACCTACACAAGCGGTGTAGATCCAGAACAGACCAGATAATGAAAAACAGTCTGGCAGACAAAGCTGTTGCCTCAACAAGTACACTCTTAGAAATAAGAGTGCAAAGTTGAACCATATAATGTTCTCCAGCAGCTTGTCCTCATTGAAAAATCCCGGAAGGAGTTTTTAAAGGGGTCTCTGGATCAAAATGGTTCTTACTGGAACCCTTAAGGCCCCCACATACTCGGGCGTACTGTGCGCGTACTGTGAGCAGCGCGGACTCAGTGCGCACTGTCCGCGGACATTTGAGCTTTCATAGTCGGGCGTACGGCGTAACAATAAAAACAGGTCGATATGAAGATTTCCCGCCGAGCAGTCTATTGTGTGACACCGAGTACGCGGAGTACGCTCGGTCGTAAATATTGAGCTTTGCGTGGACAGGTCTGGCTGACGTCCGCTTTGGGTCCGCATTGAGTACGCGCGGACGTCCGCGGACACATGTACGCCCGAGTACTGTATGTGGGGGCCTTTAGTGTTCCCAAAGCAAATGGTTCCAGGTAGAACCTCAACCCTTCTAGAAGAACCCCTTTAGAAACATTATTTCTAAGAGTGTACTGGCTCAACTTCTACATGGCCAGGTGCAGCAGCCTACTGCTGATTAATTCAACAGTGGGATCAGATCGGTATCAGGTATCGGCCCATACGTTGAGCCCGGGTATCGTAGCGGTGCTATTTACATTCTGATTCATGTAGAAAGATAAAGATACTTCATTGATCCATGATGTAATATTGACTTGGTGTGGTGAAGAGACTGGTTCATAGTTATAGTGGATCAATGCAATGGGCTGTTGGTTAGAACAAGACACAAACACTGAGAATCATTGCATTAATTGTTTAAACTGGTTGTGTTCTGATGAAAAAGGAGAAAAATGAAAGAACAGCAAAGTATCGACAACAAGCAAACACATCCTAAACATAACAAAGGGTAGAAATTATCATCTATATTCGTCATTTAATTATTAAATATGTTACGAGTGTTTGGAACAGACATGGATAACTCACATCAAATACACAGCTCAACAACCAGGGATGAGTGAGGATGAGGATGAAGATGAGGATGAGGATGAGGATGAGGCTTCACACAGGTGAGCTGGCTTCCTGAATAGACTCCATGGCTCTGTCTGTCCTCCATAGATGTGAGGTGGAAATGTTCTACAGATTATAAAGTTACAGCAGCAACACAAACACAGATGTGTTGCAGCTGGAGACCTCTTGTCCTCCTGGGTCAAGGAAGAAAGGAAGGACGAAGGGGAAAAGGAGGGTAACATAGAAGGAGGGAGGGAACAGATTGGGTTAATTGGGTCAAAAATGAAGGAAGAAATTAGGATGAAGGGAAAGAAGGAAGAAAGGAAGGGAGGGGAACAATTGTGGAAAGAAGGAAGAGAAAAGGGAAGGAAAGAAAGATGGAGGGAGGGAACAGATTCGTTCAAGGAAAGAAGAAAAAGGAAGGAATAAGGGAAAGAAGGGAGGAAACAGAACAGGTCAATTGGATCAAAAGAGGAAGGAGAGGAGAAAGGAAGGATGGAGGAAGGGAACAGATGGTGGTGGAGCTCACCTTTTTAATCAACTAGTCATTCCTGTTATATTATTTTTTACTGTAGCTACATCATTGTGCTTTTATGATCACAATAGTGTCCACTGTTTATGACAAAGAATCATCTGGAATCCCAGAATTACATCTGTTGGTCTCTCTCACTGTCTCACACAGACACACACTACATGAGGAGACTTGTCTTGTCTGATTGAGGCCCAGACTGTCTGTGACCCGGTCCGACCCACTGGCCTCACAAATCAAAGCTTTTTACCAATTTGGGACACAATTTTGTCCCCAACTGGCCATGCCATCGCCAAAGCAACTGGTCTCAACTCTGACATTTGTCCCCAAACATAGCCTACGACTGGCACACACATACACACACACACACAAACACAGTATGATATGCATAAATGTCCGTGCAGACAAACAGTCTATAAATAACTGACATTCTGCTACAGCTAGTTTCATCCTAATATGGAGGTCAGCTCCTGAAAGTACTCAGCATGGTATGTGTGTGTGTGTGCGTGTGTATGTGTGTGTAATGAACATAACAGCCTCAGGGTGGTGCTGGTGTGACTGCAGACTCTTGTAGTCTTGTTGATGTTTGTCCTGTTGTCATGTCCTTCATCATTATCTCAGAAGTATGAGAGCTGGAGTCCATCCTCAGCTCCTTCAGTCTGGGTGGGGCTCCCGGCCACGGCCTCGTGTCCATCTGGCTCTCTGCGTTATGGGCGTCAGAGATCATGTTTCTCTCCAAACCATTTACAAACAATCCACCCTGAGACACGCACGCAAAATTCTGTCTGATCAATCTCATACAGTATTCTCCGTTCAGAGTAGCAGCTGCTTCGTTGTGCTTGACAGTCAGGTTCTGCCGGTCCTTTAAGGGTGAGTGAGTGCACCCTGACCCTCCGTTACACCTGCACACTGACTTTTTGTTTTTGTTTGTTTGTTTCATAAATTTGTTTGACAGGCAGAAGTAAATACAATGGGAAATAAGGACTAATAAGGACCTTTTCCACTCATCCACCCTCCTCCCGGTCTTACCTAATCTTGTTACAGATCAGTAAAAGTGAGAAATAATATACATCCTTCCTTCTTACTGTAAGCACACAAATAAATAACAACATCCAAAGAAGCAGCATTGTTAATGCGAGGCAGAGGGAAATGATAGTGACAAGTTAATTGTCAGAGGTTGAGCATTTCATTGGTCCTTTAATTTAGCTTTATAATTAATCATTCAGTGGCAAGAATCACGTTTTCCAGGTGTCTATCCTAGATTATACTTCATTTTCCCCAGGTCTAACTACAGCATGAAGTGGTTAAGCTGCTTTGGGTGACGAATGGTGACTTGCATTCCAACAAAATAAGGATGCAAAGGTCCTTACACTTCCTCCTAATTATTAGAGGATCTGATACAGACGTAGATCTGACTTGCATTCTTGCAGTATTAGACATCTGAATCATTTCTACTGGTGATCCCTTACAGTTATATAAACAGGCAAATGACCATTCTCCCAGAATCCCATGGGGCCTCGGCTGTTTATCAGACACCAGCGAGGGTAGAGGAGTGGGTAGAGGGGGTTAGAAGATAGGAAGGAATGTTTGTGATTGGTCCAAAAAAACAGGAAGTGGGCCATCAGAGCCCCCACGAGGCTGGGTGTGGATCTGCAGAGGACAGACAGATGGATGTATAAACATACACACTGCCTCTCTCTGTCTCCGCTCCTCACACGTTGCTTTCGTTGAATCACCACATTTTTCTGGAATAACATCACGACAGAGTTGCACACACACGCATGCACCGAGTCAGGCTCCACTTCTAGGTCTGCCTCAGATGGTTCTTGAGGGGTTTGCACGGGGCTCATGGGTAAATTAACTGCTAACAGAGAGTTATAGAATCAGTATTGCCTTGTAATACTATTGTGTATGTGAGGTTAGAAGGCCCATAGAGTGTTATAGGGAACCTCATGGAGCTAAAGGTCTGTCAAGTGTCCTTCAAGTCAATGCAGGCCTTCTTGTATGTGCAAGACACACACATTTTAAAGGAATATTTCACTCAAAATTCAAATTTCAGAAGTTTCAGAGTCATCTGTGCCTTTTTGGAGTTACAGCGGGCTCCGTGCAGCACTGCATGTCCACATGACGGTAGCGAACACGGCTCGCTTTTCGTCGTCCAAAAGGACACACCAAAAAAACATCCAAATACCTCCATACTGCTCGTCTACTGCCGCTACAAACAAGCTGAAAATATAGACTTTTTAATAGAATTTTTTTCGGAACAATTTCTCATGTCAGGGACATTACAGACGAGCAGTATGGAGGTGTTGGGATGTTTTTTAGTGAGCCCCGTTCGCTACTGTCATATGGACAGGCGGTGCTGCATGGAGCGCCCCATAACTCCAAGAGGGCACAGAGGACGCTGAAACTTCTCCCAACCCTTAGTCGACATGAGGGTGAGGAAATTTGAATTTTGGGTGAACTATCACTTTAAAGTATGTCCTCTGGATTCAGCCCACCTCTCGCTCCAATTTAGTTTTCCGGGTAGATTAGAGAGATTATTATTATGGGGAGAAGGAGCAGTTTCCCACGGCAGCAGATAAGGTCTCTGTTCAGAGAGACACACCCTGTGCGCACCCCCCCACACACACACACACACACACACACACACACACACAGTGGATTGTTAACGCAGTTGAAAATTAGACCGTGTTTTTACAGCTTTTTTTTGTTGTTGTTGTTTTTTAGATGTATTTTTTTTAAACATCCTCTGAGGTGCAGAAGCAACATTAAATAAAATACACTTTTGTCATTATGAATAACATTGAGAAGGCAAAGTGCATTGTCTCTCAGTGCTTTAGTTCATGCAAGCCCATTACCATAACCCCTATAGTCATAGCAGTAGGTTCGTTACGTTTAATTGTCGGTGTAAGCTATTTTTAGAACGGCGGAGCAGAGCCGTGAGCTGCTCAGAGCTACGCTACAGAGGCTAATGGGATTTCTTGGTTTCCTTCATCAAACTCATCAAATACACAATCCAACAACTCCACAACGCTCTGGTGGACAAGTTGTGACCTGCACATTCACCACGCTATGAGATAATAACACAACATTACCACACAGAGCTGTTTTAGAGGGAAATACAGAGACTGTTTGCTGAAAAACTGTCCCTGAAGGCAACGTGCATAAGTGGTTTTGTATGAATTTACCTCTAAAACAACTCTGTCTGGTGACGTTGTGTTATTATCTCATAGCGTGGTGAATGTGCAGGTCACAACTTGTCCACCAGAGCGTTGTGGAGTTGTTCACAGCTCTGCTCCACCATTCTAAAAATAGCTTGCACTGACAATTAAAGGTGACAAACCTACTGCTATGACTATAGCGATTATGGTGATGGGCCAATTTGGCAAAATGTTGAACTACTTTAAAGTTAGGGCAGTTCATATCTGGACAGGTGCTTTCCACCACAGGGACTTTCTCCAAGAGCCATTATCCCTTTGCATGTTAACTATTCATGTTTCATCTGCAGCAACCAGGGTCTAAATTCAGTTCTGGGGTAAATGATGAACTCCCAGAAAGGTCCCTGGTTTGGGGGGGTTGTACTTTCCAAAGGTTCAGGAACTTTGGGGCACGTCATCTGCAGTACTGTCCATATCTGATTGGTCAAATACCCACAGGATTTTGTCTCATTTGTAACTTGAAACAAATTTGCATCACTTCATTAAGTATAGATAGTTTTCCAAATGAATATGGATTTATATAAATGTATTTATCCAAATGACACATGTTTTGTGTGGGATTTTTCGTGGATGTGAGGAATGTCCTACTAGATGGAGACCCAGCAGGTCAATGTTCTCTTCTCTAGTGCACTGACCTGCTTGAGAGGTCTTTGGACTGTGGTACCCGGAGAACCTACAGTAGAAAAAAGGAGAAGGAGAACGTGCTGACTCCACCCAGAAAGGTCCCAGACCTCGGAGTAGAACCCAGGATCTGACGGTGCTAAGCACTGCGGCACTGTATGTGCAGCACGCCACTGCAGAATTGGTATTGACCTACTGTACTGATGGCAACAATGGAGAGGACTGCCAGAGCCATTCAGGTTCATACTTGAATATCTGAGCAGGTTTTATGAAGTTGTTTTGGGTGTTTGTGAGACAGAGGACAGAAAGATCACATGCAGCACAGGGCTACAGGTTAGACTTGAACTGGGCCACTGTGGTGAACGTCATGAGGCATCAGGGTCTGTACAGGTTCATGTCAGTAGCATGGCTAACTGATTGTTAAAAAAATATACATACATACTGTATGTTTGTATATTTTGTATTATATATACTAGGGCTGGGACGATATGCTTTTCTCCCGATTCGATTCTTCTACGATTTTTTGGATGACAATCTTCTAGTAGACAGTTTATTTTTAATCTGCATTTTTAACATTTATCTGCACACAAATACTGTAGGAGCCTATAAATTAATATACTCCATTATAAAGTGAAAAAACCTGCAACAAATGTTCGAATCATTAAAAAGATATCAGATGTAAATTCAAGACAATCTACCACAGAACAGATGTAAATTCAACATACCACAGAACAGATGCTAACCCCCCACCCCCACCCCCAGCCCCAACAGATGACACATATAGTTAAAAAGTAAAGAAAGACAAACAAAAGAAAAGAGAGAAAAAAGATGGGTTGATAGAGGAGGAGAGAAAGAGAATAAATAAACAAGTGAATAAATTAATGAATGTATAATAAAATAAATAAATAAATTATAATAGCAATACTAAAAAAGATTAATTAATTAATTAATTAATTAATTAATTAATAGATCAATATTGAAGCATAAATATCTAAATTGGCAGATATTAGAAATGTAAATCAATTAAAAATAAATAAATTAGTAATAAAAAATAAATAAATTCATGAATAATATTTAAAGGGAAAGAAGGGAGAGAAAACACACAAGTTCAGCATTGCAGTGCTGAGTTCACAGTGCTCAGACATCTTGTGCTGTCTACTAATAGTTTTCTTTTTGACAGAATTCAGATGGATTTAAAACTGTGTCCTGATGTTGTTGGGCTCTAGTTTGTTGAACAGTGATAATGTGAGGATCAGTCATAGTGAGTTCATTGTTCAGTGTGGAGCCACATGCTGCATCATGAGACGTCTTCCTCCCCGCGGCTTCACACTCCACTTTTATTACTGTCCTCAATAATCAACTGTTTTCAACAGCTCTCCCTCTCCCTCTCTCTGTTTATCTGTCCTCCTCTTGCTCCCCCCCCCCCCCCACTGTCCTTATTTCTTGCATAAAATACGATCATTTACTCACCCAGATAACTTTGGTGTCATTACAAGTCGTTCTTACAAAATCAGCTCCAGTCGAGAGCCGTGTATATCTGTATAATGTGAGAACACGGGGCAGCGCAATGCAGCCTCTAAATAACACATTATCTGCAGAGAAACTCCTTCATTTCACCAATATTTAGTTATGATACACTAGTGTTATTCCCCTCTGAGCCCATGGTGGCATATTATCAACATCTGGGGTCTGTAGGTTGACCTACTGACCTCTGACCTGGATGATGTCATCTCCAACCGCGGTGCGGCGCGGCTTGTTGCTACCGCTAATGCTAGGGTCCAATTCTGCGTGTTTCTGACTTGTCAGAACAAAATGAGCAGCTGGATGAAGTTGAGCTTCCACAGCTTCCTCTCCTCAACCTGGACTCACTAAAGCTCTGGCTAGTTGAGATAAAAATGGACCCGAATGCCGAAGCAGAATGATTATTATCAGAATGAGCCGGTGTACGTACCAGATCGGCTCGGGCTGCTGCGCTTGCAGATGACGTCACGCATGTTACAAAACGTGATTGGTTGAAGCTCGGAAAGTTGGAGGGAATCCTGTGGAAACACAAATTTGTAGTACTGCTGAACAATTTTTAATAAAGATAGGCTCGTGGTCGTGGCTACGAAGCTACAACCGCCCCCCCACCCCCCACCCCCCCCCACCCCACCTCAGAACCCGTACTACCCTTGTTCTTCATGTATAACCATTTGTGTATGTGTATGTGTTAGTGTTAGCTGTCTGTGTAGTAATAGCTCCGTGTTAGCACTAGCCCAACGTTAGCAGCGCCAAAGTCCGTCTCTGGCAGAGTTTAGCAAATTTTGCCGAACATTTTGTGTTTCCATGGTTTCCTCCAACTTTCCGAACCAATCACGTTTTGTGACATGCGTGACGTCATCTGCAAGCGCAGCAGCCCAAGCCGATCTGGCAGTCAAGCCAATCTGGTACCTACACCGGGCAGCGGCATAACATTAGCGGTAGCAACAAGCTGCGCCGCACCACGATTAGAGATGACATCATCCAGGTCAGAGGTCAGTAGGTCAACCTACAGACCCCGGAAGATGCCATAACGGGCTCAGAGGGGAATAACACTAGTGTATCATAACTAAATATTGATGAAATGAACGAGTTTCTCTGCAGATAATGTGTTATTTAGAGGCTGCATTGTGCTGCCCTGTAGACTCACATTATATGGATATACAAGGCGTTCGTCAGAACGACTTGTGATGACACCAAAGTTATCAGGGTGAGTAAATGATTGTAATTATGCTAGAAATAAAGGTCCAGATTGTAAAAAATACTAATTATCCTTTAACAGTCAGTTTCAGTTTCTTCAGTCCTCAGTATCCTCTCCTTCTGATCTGTCTTCAGCCTCCCTCCCTCCCTCCCTTTCTCTCCACTCATTCCTGACTCTTTCTCTCTTTTCCCGCCTCCTCTCTCTCTCTCTCTCTCTCTCTCTCTCTCTCCTCAGATGTTCAGTGTCTCTCGCTCACACACACAGCTACCGTTCAGACCAAGTTGGGCCAAGGATGTTTACTTCATGCTTTTATCATACGACGGCCTAATGACACTTAATTGCTTCATTTGCTTAACGAGCTGGGGGGTGGGGAGCCATGTAGCGCGACTCAATCCGGTGTGCTGACCTCAGACTGGAACTGGAGCGAAGACACAGAGCGTATGTGGTAGAGACAGCAGCAGCAGAGAACAGTCAGTGCTTATAGAACATGTAGGATCAGAGCAGTTGTATCATTTCATTTGAAAGTGCAGGAAAGAATGAGAAAACATGTGATGAGGCTGGAAACTTTGAGTTAAATAGACAATAGAACAAGTGGTTTTGGAAATCGTACAAAAAGGAAAACACATAAAGGATCGATTAAGAAGAGTAGAAAGGGCGTGGAAATGGAATTTTAAAGTTTCAAAGAAGCAGAAAAGATTTGAGAAGTGAAGCAGGACCGAAGGTAGGAGAGCAGAAAGTAGAATCAAGTGGACTTTGAATCGAGCCATGGAGCTGCTGGAGGTGTTCTATCGCAGGAAGCTCCGCAAGAAGCAGAAGAAAGCGGAGCTGGGACGCTCAGACGGGACGCTGTGCCGGTCGCCTTCTGAGGCCAGCGTCAATATCCTGGCAACCGGTCTCATTTCCAAAGTCCTCAGGTTCACCTCCAGGTAAAAGCAGTCTCACCTCGAATGTATTGGTTCAGACAGGAGCTGAGGTTTGTGCAGGTCAAAGTTAAGCTGAAAGAAAACTCCTGTAGTCTGCATTTAGACTTTTACTGATTCACACATTGGAATATTTCTTCTTAGCATAGAAACTTTATTGATATTCTTTCAGTAATTTGTTGAAAAATGGTCAGTGTTGATCAAACTCAATGTCGCTGTGTCCCAATGTTTTCATCCTGACTCCAGATGCACACTGATACAGTAAGCACACACTAGGAAAACTTTATGCAGTTTTTACTAGGGCTGCAATTAATGATTATTTTCAGTATCAATTAATCTGTCGATTATTTAAACAATGAATCGATTGGTTGTTTGGTCAATAAAATGTTAAATGTTGAAAAGCATCAATCAGTGTTTCCCAAGCCACACAATGATGTCCTCAAATGTCTCGTTTCGTCCACAAACCAAAGAGACACTCAGTTTATTGCCATAAACTAACAAGGAAACCAGAAATATTCACATTTAAGAAGCTGAAATCAGAGAAAACTACTCAAACCAATTATTAGATTATCATTATAGTTGATGATTAATTGAATAATCGATTATAGTGCCGTTAATCGATTAATTGTTGCAGCTCTACTTTGGAATTTTTATTCTTAGCAAAGAGAGATTCTTCCTATAACATGATGGAAAAATGGCCAGTGTTCATCAAACTGAATGTGATAGTCACTGTGCCCCAATTTTTTCATCCTGACTCCAGATGCACACTGATAAGTACATACTAGGAATACTTTATGCAATGTACCATATAATATTTGTGTAAAAATAGTTTTCATATCATGAAAGAAGACTATAAAGCTGTAGGTGCTGGCAGAACTATGATGTAACTTGTTGTGTTTGAGACAGGACCCTTGTTTTTCTGAAACGCCTTTGATGACTCACTTATGACCTTAGTGACTCACTTATGACCTTAGTGACTCACGTATGACCTTAGTGACTCACTCATGACCTTAGTGACTCACTCATGACCTTAGTGACTCACATATGACCTTAGTGACTCACTTATGACCTTAGTGACTCACTCATGACCTTAGTGACTCACATATGACCTTAGTGACTCACTTATGACCTTAGTGACTCACTTATGACCTTAGTGACTCACTCATGACCTTAGTGACTCACTTATGACCTTAGTGACTCACTTATGACCTTAATGACTCACTTATGACCTTAGTGACTCACACATGACCTTAGTGACTCACATATGACATTAGTGACTCACACATGACCTTAGTGACTCACTTATGACCTTAGTGACTCACTTATGACCTTAATGACTCACTTATGACCTTAGTGACTCACTTATGACCTTAATGACTCACTTATGACCTTAGTGACTCACACATGACCTTAGTGACTCACTTATGACCTTAGTGACTCACTTATGACCTTAATGACTCACTTATGACCTTAATGACTCACTTATGACCTTAATGACTCACTTATGACCTTAGTGACTCACTTATGACCTTAATGACTCACTTATGACCTTAATGACTCACTTATGACCTTAGTGACTCACTTATGACCTTAGTGACTCACATATGACCTTAGTGACTCACTCATGACCTTAGTGACTCACTCATGACCTTAGTGACTAATTTATGACCTTAGTGACTCACATATGACCTTAGTGACTCACATATGACATTAGTGACTCACACATGACCGTAATGACTCACATATGACCTTAGTGACTCACTCATGACCTTAGTGACTCACTCATGACCTTAATGACTCACTTATGACCTTAATGACTCACTCATGACCTTAGTGACTCACTTATGACCTTAGTGACTCACTTATGACATTAGTGACTCACACATGACCTTAGTGACTCACTTATGACCTTAGTGACTCACTAATGACCTTAGTGACTCACATATGACCTTAGTGACTCACACATGACCTTAATGACTCACATATGACCTTAGTGACTCACTTATGACCTTAGTGACTCACATATGACCTTAGTGACTCACATATGACCTTAGTGACTCACATATGACCTTAGTGACTCACTTATGACCTTAGTGACTCACACATGACCTTAATGACTCACATATGACCTTAGTGACTCACTTATGACCTTAGTGACTCACTTATGACCTTAGTGACTCACATATGACCTTTGCAGCCCTGTCATCATACTGGAACCTAGATTAAGCATTGTGGTCCTCTAGCATTGTGATCGATTTGGACCTGAATTATATTTGGTTTTTATCACCTTGAAGCAAAAGTGTCATAGTGTGAATGCAAATCTGAATTAATGTGAGAGTGCATGCATCATGAATGACACATACAATCAGTAATGTGGTCAGGGTTTCAGAATGAGACTTTGATTTGAAAGCAAACACCAAACCCCGCCCTCTGGATCTGATGGAGAGGGCGAACATCAGTGTAATGAGGGATGATGATAACGTGTTGATGTATTTCAGTTATGTCCTGTCATTACCCAGGATCCTGTGCTTCAGAGACATTCTGTTTTTCATGTCTCTGTCTCCCACTTACCCCGATAAAATCTCTTCCTGTTTATCTTTGAGGATGGAGCAGCAGAACATGCGGAATATGGCGAGGATGAGGAGATTGGGGCTTAACTGCCACGCCAGTTATGTCTTTGTTATCATAAGTGGTCCAACATTAATTCTCACTACAAACAACAACAGTCTGTTCTATCACTGAAGCATCACAGTGAAGATTTTTTTAACCAGTCTATTTCCTCTGTCTCTGTATGTGTGCATACACAGATACAAACACAGTCAGGAGAAAGAAGTCATTGTGCCTCCATACTTTGCTCAGGAGGCATCCATGATTTTGACAAGACAAGAGATGCAAGCCTGTTATTTTATTTTTAAGGACAAACACACCACCGCCGTTAAAGGGATAGTTCAACATTTTGGCAGATTGGCCCATTGCTACAGTATACTCCCTATAGTCATATCAGTAGGTTTGTTACCTTTAATTGTCGGTGCAAGCTGTTTAGAATGGCGGAGCAGAGCTGCGAGCTGCTCAGAGCTACGCTACAGAAGCTAATAGGATTTCTTGGTTTCCCTCATCAAACTCATCAAATACACAATCCAACAACTCCGTTCTGGATGACAAGTTGTGACCTGCACATTCACCACGCTATGAGATGATAATGGAAGTTACCAGACAGAGTTGTTTTAGAGGTAAATCAGCGGTTTTGCATGAGTTTAGCTTGAAAACAACTCCGTCTCGTAACGTTGTGTTATTATCTCATAGTGTGGTGAATGTGCAGGTCACAACTTGTCCACCAGAGCGTTGTGGAGTTGTTGGATTGTATATTTAATAAGTTTGATGAGGGAAACCAAGAAATCCCATGAGCCTCCGTAGCGTAGCTCTGAGCAGCTCACGGCTCTGCTCCGCCGTTCTAAAAATAGCTTGCACCGACAATTAAAGGTAAAGAACCTACTGCTATGACTATAGGGACAATGGGCCAATTTGCCAAAAATGTTGGAGAAAATGTTAAGACTTTCATCTGATACGTTACTGTATGTGCATGGATAATGGATCATTTGAAAACCAAAAACATGACAAATGCAGTTCTGTCTAAAAGTTTTATGCACTGGGGAGTTTAGATTGAAGCATCCAGTTGGTCCCTAATTCTGCAGCAGGACAACGAACCCAGACACACAGCCAGAGTCACAGAGGGCCGTCCTCAGAAGACAGGAAAGACACACAGTCCTGTTACTGTGACAGCACAGAACGACTCTGGCCCCTTTCTCATTTCTGTAAAGCTTCTGTAGTTTTCCTGGAAGATCTCCACCTCCTGCATCACTGTGAACTTACTGTACTGTCAAGTCAGAAAAATAGACAGTAAATACTGAAGATACTGAAAGAGTATAGAATGCAGATATTGAAAATATTCACTTTTATGAGGTATTCTTGTAGTGTTTCATTTTTTCATTGCAAAAATTAAAAAAAAAAAGGTACAATATTTAACAGTCTATTACAAAATGTGTCAAAGTTGATTACATATTGCATTCAAGAATTTTATCACAAAATGCAGCGTTACTACATCATGAGGTGAAAATGCATTATTACATTGCGGTGCTACAAGAGGAAGGCAATGTGAGTTAGATCTACAATATGTGGGATGTTTGTGTGTTGTTGTGTTACCATGGGGCGACTGTGATAATATTTATTTTAGAGTAAATCAGTTTTCTGGTTTCAGCTCTGATGCTCAACTCACTGCAGTGAGGAGGAATCTGACGGTTGTGTGATGAATGTCTGATTTTCTGTCAATATGTTTCATTTTGCGTTTCTCTCTTCTGCTGTTTATCTGAGCTACAGATATTCCTGTCATATTACCATTGTTGGTATTTAATCACCCCTGCAATTCAGAATTACCATCATTCCATCAACTCTGTAACTTTTTTTCTCTCTTTTTGCCGCTACGAGCACTTTGCACTCTGTTCATTCGTTCATTCACTGGTTCTCCTTCTGTGCTGTAACCCAACAGACGCAGTGAGCCGGCATCCCGTCCTCACTCATGGCACTCATCAAAGCTGGCCGAGGCTCGGCAGGAGGCGGAGCAGGAGAAGATGGACACGATGAGCAGCGCCTGGCACCGCACGTATCACAGCAGGTCAGCACACACACACACACACTACGCCTGGGCCCCTGCTCTCACTCTGGCCCCACATTCATTGTTGGGTTAAGTTGTTGTGCTATAGCTACTTAGCATGTAACTTAAAGGGATAGTAGCATTTTTTTTAAAGTGGGGTTGTATGATCTACAAATTGCCTCTAAGTACTTTAATTGCAGTAGAAGACTCTCTGCTCTCCTCCCATTCACAACATACAGTGTTGTGAATGGTACTATCCCTTTAACATGTACTGCACAGGTGCATCTCAATAAATTAGAATATCATGGAAAAGTTTATTTATGTCAGTAATTCAATTCAAGAAGTGAAACTAATACATTATATAGATTGTTTCTTTTATCTAATTAATGTCTTTTCATTGTAATGATTATGGATTACATTTAAAGAAGACCTAAAATTCAGTATCTCAAAAAAAAATTATATTAGAAAAAAACAATTTAAGAAAAGTATTTTTAATATGGAAATGTTTCTGAAAAGTATGTCCATCTGCACTCAATGGGGTGAGTTGACTTGAACTACTGGAAATTGACTTTTTTATTATGATATTCTAATTTGTTGAGATCCACCTGTAAAAACATCCCAGAGATTTTGGGTCCAACCAGACTTGTCGTCCTCTTCTTGTGGGAGTTTGTGTGTTTGCTGCATTTCGATGGTAGAGAAGGAGAGGAAGGAAGAAGAAGAAAGTAAAAGGAAAGGCTGACAGAAAGCCTTTCTGAACACACAGTACAAGTCTCACTTTGCATCTCCGGAGACTGAAACAGGAGTGAGAAGACACTGATATTTGCACATAGCTGTTACTGCTGTGTATCTTTAAGTGGACATGTGTCACAGCGTGTCAGCGTTTACTGAAAGATTACTATGGCTGTCACTCTGGGGTCTCTCTACTCCCACCAGCGCAAAACTACTGAGTCTCTTGTTGAGTCAGCCTTGTGTTAAATCCACTCTGAAGTAAAAACACACATACATTCATGTGGCTGTGAGAAAGCTCCAACTGGCTTAACCTCTGTCAGTACTTGTTTTGAAAGCTCTGTGTGGCCTGTTTTAGCACCAAGCCAACAGACACAGAACACCTCTGTCTTTACAGGAACCTATATGAAAGTATCTGTTCTTAAAGCAGATATCAGTGGAATGTTTTTGTTAATATAAGTCCTAAATAGTCCTATTTTCTGTCAGCAATCACTTGGAGTGTTTCAGCCATAACACGAGTCTCTCCGTCACTCTGCTCTGCTGTAAACCAGGAGAAAATTTTCCTTGTGGGATACAAGTGTTATCCAATGAGGAGAGAGAACAGCATGAAGGGCTGTGTGTGCAGCCAAGGGATGCGCGTGAATGTGGTGACGTAGCACGAGGACCAATAGATGCCTGACGAGGGCGGGGGCTGCTAACTCATGGTGCGTTCAAGGAAACTCGTAACTTGTGTTTTTCCGACCTGTGAAGTCGTACCGGTTCGATCTGGTACGAGTTCACGGGTCGGAAGTTACGAGTGGCCGTTATAGTGACTTTCACAGACAACAGGACGGTAAAAACACGAGTTACGGGTTACCTGGAACGCTACAAAGTTGTAGTTGTGACTTGAAGCTGTAACTTACGGTTTCAAAAGCCTGCCTTGAACGCAGCATTAGCCAAAACGACCGGATCGCTGATATCTGCTTTAAGGAATTGATGGACAGTTGTTTGACTTGATGATATCACACAGCAGGAGTTGGCTGGTGTCTCTGCCAGTCATAAATCAAAACCCAGCTTATTCACATGTCCATGTTTGTTATGTGATGTGACCTCTGATCATCTACACATGGTGTTGCCAGTGTGTGTGCGCTTCAGTCTGTGACCTCAAGACTTTTAGTCTTTACTATAAATGCAAAATGATTTCTAATGTGTAGAAGTTTATTGCATTACTGATGATTTTATGTTGTATTATAATCTGTGATTAGAGATGTCACAATTACTTGTTTTCACAATTGATTGCGGTATTAAACACCACAGTTAATTAATCGTGAAGGTTTCTGAATACTTTCACTTTATTACTGTATGTTGGAACCATATCAGCAGATCTGCACAACAGTAAAGGTGAATGCACATAACATACGTAACATACAATCGGTTGGAATTTAAAGTTAGCGTGTAATTTATAATTAAAATAAACAATTGAAAAAAACATAAACATTTTGTGTAGATGACAATTAGGCTAATGACTTTAATATTTCAAACATTTCCCCAGGAGGATAAGGAATTGGTCCTATATTAGTAGATACTTAAAATATTTTGTGTACATAATTAGGAATGTAATTATATTTTGACTATATTTGATTTGACTCATTCATAGTGTTTTGAAATTAATTAATTCATCATAATCATGGTAAATGGAATACTGTGATTTTTTTCTCTGATAGAAAATCTATAATTGTGAAATCACTATCTCATATAATATTGACTTAATAAAAATAATAATAATACTAATAATAATAATAATATAATTGATGTAATGATTTATCAATTATACTGTATAACTAAGTAAGTAGGCTATAGTATTTATATAATCTCTATCAGTTGTTAGCCACTGACCTGGATGTGTGTGTGTGCGTGCGTGTGTGCACATTCCTGATTTCCCTCCCCCTCACCTCTGGGTCTCCCATGGCAACCGTCCCACCACCCACAGGCACAGAGCTCGCTTTGCAGCCGCGCTTCAGAGGTGAAACGACAGAGGTAGAAGTGAGAGACTCGGACGCAGAAGGAGGGGAAAGACCCAGAGAGACAGACAGAGACAGAGACTGTCCTCACTGCCAGAGCAGTTAATCACATTGTGTTTGGTTGAAGTACTTGGTGGGTCAAACTGTGACGTAGGCACAGGCACAAACACTCACATTTACATTCCAGTCAATTATCCAGAGTGAGGTCACAGCAGATTCTGCAGCTCATTGAACAACCAGTACAGAAGCATCTTTCAGACACATGACAACCCACTGGTGGTTTGGTTAAAGCAGATATCAGCGGTACGGCCGTTTCGGCTAATGCTGCATTCAAGGCAGGCTTTTGAAACCGTAAGTTACAGCTTCAAGTCACAACTACGACTTTGTAGCGTTCCAGGTAACCCGTAGCTCGTGTTTTTACCGTCCTGTTGTCTGTGAAAGTTCACTATAACGGCCACTCATAACTTCCGACCCGTGAACTCGTACCAGATCGAACTGATACGACTTCACAGGAAGGAAAAACACAAAGTACGAGTTTCCTTGAACGCACCATGAGTTAGCAGCCCCCGCCCTCGTCATGCATCTATTGGTCCTTGTGCTACGTCACCACATTCACGCGCACCCCTTGGCTGCACACACAGCTCTTCCTGCCGTTCTCTCTCCTCATTGGATAACACTTGTATCCCACAAGGAAAATTTTCTCCTCGGGTTACAGCAGAGCAGAGTGACGGAGAGACTCGTGTTACGGCTGAAACACTCCATGTAAGTGATTTCTGACGGAAAATAGGACTATTTAGGACTTATATTAACAAAAACATTCCACTGATATCTGCTTTAAGTCACAACACGGTGATGCAATCATCACTTCAATATCTTATTGCTTTTTATATGACTCAGAGTAAAAGATGAGGGAAACATCAAACTAGCCTACAACATTACAGCAGCATTAAGACCACTACTCTCACCATCACTAATAGCAACACAATGGTTACAGTTGAAATATAGGCAAGGCAAGGCAATTTTATTAGTATAGCCCGTTTTTACAAACAGTTTGTCTCAAAGGGCTTCACATGGCATCATAACAACATCCTCTGTTCTTAGACCCTCACATCCACTGGGGTTATGCAAATTCAAAAACTAGTTACATCAACATTGTCAGAAAACCGAGGGAACAGCTCGATTTCAACCTCAGGACCCTGAAAATTTCAGATTTTTTTGCCAATTCTCATGTTTTGTGGGCCGAATTCAAGACAAACACACAAATACTGTATATGTGAAAGAGTCTTCAAAAAATGATATTTCCATTATATGTCCCCTTTAAAAAATATGTAGTATGACCAGTCTTAAAAGGAAGTGTCACCACAGGCAGGCAAGGCAATTTTTGTATAGCCCATTTTTACAAACAGTTTGTCTCAAAGGGCTTCACATGGCATCATAACAACATCCTCTGTTCTTAGACCCTCACATCCACTGAGGAAAAACTCCATGGAAAATCCTTTTAACAGGGAAAATTCTGAGAAAACGGTTTATAACAGAGAATGTAAGAAACATGTAAATGTTAACAACAGCTGAAGGAGGAAGCTTCTGGTAGGCAAGGGAGGCAGGGAGAGCAGGCCAGCTTACGTAATGGGAGGACTGGATGGCAGACTGGTTCATGGGAAGGGAGGGCAGGCCGGTTTAACAACGGGAGGGGGGGCTTTTTTTCTTAAAAAACTACTAAAACCGATTATTAGATTATCAAAATAGTTGAGGATCAATTTAATAATCGATTATTGCTCGATTAATTGTTGCAGCTCTATTGAAATACATAACAAAACGCATGGAGGATTTTAGCATCTTCTCTTTCTACACTTGTGCACTGTTTAATGGAGAGGGACCCAACTGCAGTCAATATGGCGGACACGGGCGGCGCCATACATCCAATCCATACCGGAAGTCCCAACCGGAAGTTTCTTCTGTTTTGCTTAGAAGTTAGCAGCATTAGCAGCAGAGCAGCTAAGGGTCCGCTGTTGCGCCGCTAATACGTTACTTTATTCGTTTCTAATGTGTTTTCATGCGAGAAAGTCACAGTTAAGATCAGTCTGTGTTCAGTTTATATGACGGCTGTTTGGAAGTTTGCTCCAATGTTTTGGGAGAGGTGCACAACCGGACACAGCCGCTTAGCACCGGAGCTTGCTGCTAATCACAGAGCAAGCAGCCGGTTACAGCCACCGCAGCCCGGCTCCTAACAGGCTGCAGCACCGGGGGAGAACCAGAACGCCAGCAGTCACTTTATGAATAGTTTGTCAGTCAGGTGTAGTGGTGTCTTTGTTCTAGTGTATATTTTTCATACATGTATCTAAGATAGACAGTGAGATAGCTTTGTTCTAGTGGGTATACATTAATGCGTTTTCAGTGGGCATGTGTGTAGGCCTATAAGTTACTAGTAGTATACGCCGAGTATCACACAGCACTGTCAAAGTGCTGCTGGTCAGACGAGCAGACTACCTCGGCTCTCTGTAGCCTATGTACACAAATCACCACATTTACATAAATAAATAAATGTTTTACAATTAACTGATCGATCTATATTAAATTGAATTCCACCAGAAATACAGTTGCGGGTCAGACGAGTAGCTGCCTCGGCACTGTATGTACACAAATCATCATCATCATCATATTTTTTTATCAATAAATATTTTAACTGATCGAGCAACATAATTCCATCAGAGAAATTGTGGACTTATGTATTGTTGATATATATTGTATTGTATTGCATTGACCCAAAGTTGAAAAAATAAATTTAGAAAAAAAGAGAAGTTGTGGGTTGCTGGTCAGTACGTTACACAAATCACCAAATTTACATCAATAAATACATGTTTTACAATTAACTGATGGATCACAACAGTTGCGGGGTGTTTGGTCTTTCTCCCCGTCAACTCTGTGCATATCCACGGCGTAAACATACATGCTTTTATTTTATTTTGGCTCTGAGCGGTGTTAACTGTAACTTCCGGTTGAGACTTCCGGTATGGATTGGATGTATGGCGGCCATATTGACTGCAGCAAGGTACTCTTGGTTTAATGAATGCCTCTGTTCAAGGTGCTCACTGATTCAGTCTTCAATAGCAGAATGAGTTATAAAATGAATCTTTTTTTTCATTAAATTTTTTTTATTAAAATGATTATCTCCTGACTTCTCATCCAATGCAATAAAATATAAACAGTTCTTTTATTATTACCTGCCAAACCAATGCCATTCCCATCAGTTGCAGCTGTTCTAACATGCTAACATTATGCTGATATAAGCAGATCTGTTGTGTTATTTTATGAGTCTACCTGCAAAGAATTGAAATGTCCCTCTGTCTCTGTCTCTCAGTGTCTCCACCACTGACCTGTCCGGTGGCTTCGACTCCGGGGGCGGTTACCTGAGGAAGAGTCCGGACCAGTACAGCTCTAGGGGCAGCATGGAGAGCCTGGACCCTCCCCAGTCCTCCCACCTCCACTCTGGAGCTCAGCACCACCACTCGCTGGGCCTCCACGCCCACAGTGGACCCCACCCCACCTACTCGTCCTGCCACCAGCTGTCCTCTGCCAGGTTCAGATACTGTCTTACTGTAGTAGAGATAATTCCGGGAGGGATTTAGCCTAGCTTGGCCTAGCTTGGCCTAGCTTGGCCTAGCTTAGCACAGAGACCAGGAACATGTGGAAACTATATCAAACATACAGAAAGCTGATTTTACATGCTGTGTCTTGACAGTTAATACGACTGGAAATTTTGTTCTGTTGACTATTTGTTGTTCTTAAAGGAGACATATTCTGCCCCTTTTACACAAATTAAACTAGTCCCCAGGTGTCTTAAAGACATGTCTGTGACATGCTTTGGTCAAAATCCCCCAAGGATCAAACATCACAGCTCTTTCATCATCCTCTCAAACAGCGCTGTTCAGAACGGCTGGTTTCAGTGTCTGTCCCTTTAAATGCTAATGAACCATCCACACCTTCTACTGGTACCAGGTAGGGCTGGGGTTATGCAAATTCAAAAACTAGTTACATCAACATTGTCAGAAAACCGAGAGAACAGCTCGATTTCAACCTCTGGACCCTGAAAATTTCAGATTTTTTTGCCAATTCTCACGTTTTGTGGGCGGAATTCAAGACAAACACCCAAATATATGTTAAAGAGTCTTAAAAAAAATGATATTTCCATTATATGTCCCCTTTAAAAAAATATGTAGTATGACCAGTCTTAAAAGGAAGTGTGACCACAGGCAAGGCAAGGCAATTTTATTTGTATAGCCCGTTTTTACAAACAGTTTGTCTCAAAGGGCTTCACATGGCATCATAACAACATCCTCTAGTAGAGGCAGGGAGAGCAGGCCAGCTTAATGGGAGGACTGGAAAGCAGACTTCATAGGAAGAGAGGGCAGGCTGGTTTAACAACAGGGGAAAGGGAGGGTAGGGGGTGATGCAGGCGGCGGTTGGTGAAGAGAGATGGAGCTCAGTTAAGTTATGATCTGACATTACATCTACTGTCATGTTCCAGGTCTTCCAACAGCATCGACCACCTCCACAGCAAACGAGACTCTGCCTACTCCTCCTTCTCCACCAGCTCCAGCATCCCAGAGTACCTTGCCTCCAACGCCTCCTTCAGCCCGGAGCGATCCTACTCGCTGGAGACCGTCCCTCAGAGAGGACGGGGAAGTGACGAGATGCAGCAGACTGACGTCCACTACATCCACCCAGCTTACGACGCCCGCAAAGGCCTGTCTCAAGAGCACGAGTACAAGTCCACCTCCGCTTTGTTGCTACGCAGCTGTGACTCCCGCGGCGATGGTGGAGCAAGGGCCGGACTGAGCCGAGACATGCAAGGTAAAATTTCTCTTAAAGATTAAAGAGATATTTAAACATTTTGGAAAATTTGCCCATTGCCATAATCCCTATAGTCGTATGGGAAGGTTCGTTACCTTTAATTGTTGGTGCAAGCTGTTTTTAGATCAGCGGGGCAGAAATACGATCTGCTGAGAGACATACTGTACAGAGGCATGTGGTATTTCCGGGTTTCCCCCATCAAACTCATCAAATACACAATTGATAACTCCAAAACACTCTGGTGGACAAGTTGTGACCTGCACATTCATCACGCTATGAATGGAATATTACGTGACAGAGTTGTTTTCGGCAAATGCGTAGGAACTACATCCCAGACATGGCTGCTGGGCGGAGTGACTTCAAAAGCACAAGTAGTTCTGAGTATTTGCTTCATGTGTCGTAATGTTACATGATTATATGTTATTATCTCATAGCAACTTGTCACAACTTGTCCACGACAGTGTTTTGGAGTTGTTGGATTGTGTATTTGATGAGTTTGATGGGGGAAACCCGGAAATACCATATACCTCCATAGCGTTAGCTGAGCAGCTCATGTCTCTGCCCTGCTGATCTCGAAACAGATTGCACCAACAAGATAACAAACCTAATTTAGATGTTGCCATTTTGTTAAATTAAACTGTGATTCTTATTAATGGTCAGTTATTAATGGTTTTTCTCCTATTGTCAACTCTATTCTACTCTTATTTGAGTTTTACTACACCCCCCCCCCCCCCCCCCTCCCCATTTTCTATAAGATATATTAGAATTTGTTTAAATATTATGGAGATTTCAACACATCTTGTGTGAAATGTGTAGAGTTTTCACTTGATCATGATGTGATGGTTAGTGAACAGCACAACAAACTACATACTTCTCCAAAATGTGTTAAGCAACAATGACAATTTCAAAGGTGTTACTGTAGATAAAGCCTATATTTATTATTCCACTTGAATAATGTGAATGCTCGATATGTTTATGAATGGAAAATGGAAATGGTAAAAAAAAAAAAAAGAAGTCATGTTATGTTATTGTAATGTGATGATATCAGTGTCCTTCTTTCCACCACTGCTCCATCAGGCGGCGTCTGTCACCGTGGAAGCAGCAGCAGCAGCAGCAGCAGCAGTGGTGGTGGTGTGCCAGCGTCAAACAGGCACAGTGTGGGTCCAATATGGAGCCCGGCAGCCAGCCGCAGCTCCTATGAGAGCCTGAGGGGGGTGCCCCCTCCCCCGAGGCGCAGTGACAGCTATGCAGCCATCAGGAACCACGAAAGACCAAACTCCTGGTCCAGTCTGGAGCATGCTCGCTCACTACGGTCAGTAAAACCAGCCACATGGTACATCCACCTCCATGCCTGCCAGATCACAGAGGAAAAAGTCTGAACACCTTACTTATGAATGATTTGTAGGATGTTCTTCTTAAAGAAAATAGCTGCTATGTACACTACTGTTCTCATTCAACTGTCATTTTGTACTTTCTTTACTACTTTCCACATTGTAGATTCATAGGCTACTTAAGACATCAAAACTATGAAGGAACACATATGGAATTATATAGTAAACACAAACACAACAAATATGTTAACTAGAAGAAAACTGTTATTTGTCAACTGACCTGAACCCAACTGAGATGGTTTGGGATCAGTCGGACTGAGGAGTGAAGGTAAAACAGCAACAAATGCACAGCTCCTCTGGGAACTCCCTCAATACGGTTGGAAAACCGCTCCAGGTGACGACCTCATGAAGCTGATGACAGAATGTCAACAGTGTGTAAGAATGTCGTCACAGCAAAAGGTGGCTACTTTGTAAAATCTAATATCTAAAACATATTCTGATTTGTTTAAGACCGTTTTGTTTACTACATAATTCTGTGTTCCTTCATAGTTTTGAATCTACAATGTAGAAGGTAATAAAAAAAGAAAAAACATACAATCAGAAGGTGTTTCCAAACTTTTGACTTTAAAATTGTAAAATTAAAATTCGGACTTATGCGGCTTACGCATTATTCCTTTCCGGGTCAGAGAACAAACGCGTCAGAGTCCCTCCCTCTATTGTTGTGATTTAATTTAGTTGTAAAGCGAATTTTAAAATTTAAATGATGGTCAAAAGGATGTTACTTGCGACCACAGAACAATTTTTAAATTAGTCCGAAGCCCATTAATGAACATTGAAAAAACGATGTTCAACGATTCTTGAACAAAAATGAATATAAACGTCCACACGTTGCAGTTGGGATTATGGATGGTAAGGATGGTAGGTAGACAAAGGAGATGGCGTGCTCGACCCTGTATAAAAGATGACTGGGTGCCGGCTCAAAAATGCCAATAAACGGAAAATGTAGGTAATGGATGGTTTATTATGGTAAACATTAAGATCCTATGTGAGTGCTGCTGAATGGAAAAACATGCCCTGGAAATGCCCACAAGTCTGAAACCAGATCTATTTTAGTGAAGGATAGGATTGCATAAGGAGATCATGAGATTGCATACAGTACAGTGTGGTGGGGTAGTTTGTAGCAAAAGAGTAATATGAAATGTCACTAAAATGAATCTGATTTCATCTGTTAAAATTGATTATATTCAGGTCTCTGCAGAAAGGTTCCTGTCATCACTCAAGTGGCCCTGTGGCCTCCGGTGCAGGTATGTTTTCATTCAGTCACTGTGTTCACTCATTCTAAGTTGTTCTAAATAGTATCAAATTGAACCATTTCCTTAAAGTTTAAAGTGATACAACTTTTTAAAAAATGTGTCTTACCCCTCTCCCGAGTCCATGACCAGCAGATAGACACCATCCTTTTGACTGTGTGCGCAGTAAGGGAGATAGAGCCGTATCACCCGTAATTAGCTTAGCTCAAACACTGGAAGTGTATGGGTAGTGTTAGCCTGTCTCCACTGAAGTCATCAGAGACACTCTTCAGCAACTCTAAACGGACCGATCTTCGTCTCAGAGCTGACAAAACTCTCCGGTAAGGCATCTTGAGCGGCAAATGCCGGTAACGGGACGATATCGGTCAAAACAGAGGGTTCAAGCAAAGACGGTTTATTTTGGTTCAAGCTAGCTACATAGAGGATAGTAGCACTCCTGTATGTAAAGGGCAACAGGTGTTTTATTTTGTGAAAGTAACCGGAAGTGTGTTGGTCACAACGGCTAGCTTGAGTAGCGCCGGATTCGTCCAAACAAAATTGTAAATAGCTGGTATTTAGACAAATTAATGACACTCTGCTGATCTAAACGGCTACTTTCTCACCTAAAAATGTTTGAAATGTTGATAAAGTGATATATTTACAGAGTTTAGAGCTAAAATTAAATCAGCTTCTGACTGCTGATTTCAGCTTGGGTAGGAGGCAGGCTAACACTACCCATACACTTCCAGTGTTTGAGCTAAGCTAATTACAGGCGATACGGCTCTATCTCCCTTGTGCACGCACAGTCGAAGATGGTGTCTACAGTATCTGCTGGTCATGGACTCAGGAGTGAGGGAAGATATGAAAAAAATGTTGGCATATCACTTTAAAAGACTCAGGATACATTGATGTGATTGGTGAATTGTTTTTACTGCTCAGTCCTCTACATTCTTCTTCTTCTCTTCAACCGTTACCACTGTGTTTGCAGCTAAAGGCTCTTATGGCACAGAGTGTCAGCTCCACACAGTGATAGAGAAGAGTCCAGAGAGCAGCCCCACCACAAAGCCCCGGCAGGGAGGGGGCTTTCCCCCTTCACCCCCTGAACCCTCCTCTGGACCTGCAGACTCCACCCTCCAGTCCGGACGGCTCCTTTTTCCACCCGGAGTGTATCCCGCCCCCCAGACGGAGCCCCCCCACTATGCACAGACGCCCAGTTCCATCCCAGTCTCTGCAGTCTATCCTGCATTGTCCAAGGAGAGCGGCCGGCGGCAGGGAGGAGGAGGAGGAGGGAAGGATGAAGGAGTGACAGAGGGTCAGAGGGATGGAAAGACAGCAACCACAGAAAACAGACACCAAAATAACATTTCTGTTTCCCACTGCCTGCACTCGTCTTACATGACATCTGCCTCTTCAAAGCTCAGGACTCCAGCACATGACGCAGACAGGTAATAAGAGTTGATTCATCCTCCAGGGTGAAACTGAATCTTTTCCACAGGAATATTCGCTACTTCAATCGCTCATGAGCAAGTGACTGTAAAAAGTCTGTAACTGCACAGACACGTCAGTTACAATACATTCTAATGTGACCGACTGTCACAGTGAAAGAAGTGTCAATAGACACTTAGTTAACCTCAACAGTATATTCAATTAACCTCAACAGTAGGCTATATTCAATATCTTTTAATGATGATAATTATTTTAACTAAAAATAATAATAATATTTATATCACAGAATGATATTTCACACTACTCACACAAGAAGTTTCATAGTTACAATTTCAACATGCATTCAAATACATGCATAAAATGTCACTGAAGCCCGGAGATATTGAAATTATTATCATAATGCTCACAATAATGATAATGATGATGCTAATAATATTAATAGTGATATGAAAAAAAATTCAAGAGGGACATTATATAGGCTACAAGCAGCATGGAGGTATTTGGATGTTTTTCAGTGTGTCTTTTTGTGACGAAGACCGCGGTGTCTGTTTGCAACCCTTTTGTGGACATGCAAATAACTAAAAATAATAATAATAATAATAGAAAAATTAATAATTTAGCGGGAAAAAACAAACAAGTAAACAAAACACAAGGTTTCTTTGGATGTATAATTATGGTGTAGGTTTCTGCACTCTCATTTACAGGGAGTCATGAATTAGACTCCAAACCTGCAAGAAATGTTTCTCTTAATCATTGTCTTCCATTACTGCTCTTTTCAGCTCTTAAATAGTATTTCATTAAATTTTTCCAATGTAAAATACTAGGGGCTTCTGTATCTTTCAATTGTTGAAGAATACATTTCAACACAACAACAATACATTTCTTAAAAAGTTAATGAAAAAAGTATTAACTTTCAATAATGACTATAGTTGCTATAGTATTCAGTATATATTTCCAGTATTATAAGTATGCTCCAGTACTCAATAGTCTACATACTCATCCATTCAAGACGTCACGGTGGGATGTGGGGCTGTGAAAAAGAATCATGCGGATGGACAGAGGCCACACTTACATTAGCTAATCTTTGACGGGTGAGAGGAGGGTATATAGTACTGTGATATATAAAGAATAATAACCCTTCATGCTCATATTTGCACATATGGGCATTTTAAATTGCTAGTTAATCTAACCTGCATGTTTTGGATTAGGAAACCCAGGTAGACACGAGCCAGCAGGGTAAAAAACAATCATATCAGCCCATAATGTTAGGATTAAACTCTTTTAAGGCCTCTGCAGGAAGAGTCTCACCATGGACACTACAAATCCTCCATGAAAACAGCCGGAGGGGGACCAGAGAGTCAGACCGGCTCCCAGATGTCCCACCACCAGCCGCCTCACAGTCAAAACTACCCACGCTCCTATCCCCACAAAGGCCAGGGACTCCACAGCCATGTGTTCCAGGAACAAAACCACATTCCCCACAGCCAGTCCACCACCGGATCCAGACCCCAGGCCCCATCACCCGAGTGGAGGGACCCTTACACACCTGTCCAGTCCAGAGGAGACAGGAGCAGGTAACGGCAGACGATCCGTCGTACATGTGTTGAGATAAGTTCTGTCTGTGTGGCATGTTGAGATAACAGATTCTACTTCTGTCACTTTGTCAGTCTCCTTGTAGCGCTGCATTATGTAATAATGTAATACATTTTCACCTCATGATGTAATAACCTTGCATTTTGTACTAGAATTCTGCAAGGCAAGGCCATTTTATTTGTATAGCCTGTTTTTACAAATAGTTTGTTTCAAAAGTAACTGAGTTTGGGGCGGTGTTAAGCGCTTACTGCAGATGGCCCCGGTTCGAGTCCCGCGTCGGACGGCCCTGTCCTGCATGTCATTACCCCCATCTCTGCCTCCCATTTCCTGTCACACTCTCAACTGTCCTATCAAATAAAGGCATGAAAAGCCAAAAAATATACTACAAAAAAAAACTGAGTTAGTAACTGACATGCTACATTATAAAAGTAATGAATTACCAGGAAAAATAACTATTGCCTTACTTTTTTATAAAATGCTCAAATCCTGCCTGTGTGCAGGAATACCGAGTGAGTTGGTTAGGTCCAGATAAACTGCTTATTTCCGGCTAGTTGATGGAGAGAAAAAAAAGTGTATAAAGTACACTTTAAAGGGAGAGTTCAACATTTTGGCAGTTTGGCCCATTGCTATAATCCCTATAGTCATAGCAGTCGGTTCGTTACCTTTAATTGTCGGTGCAAGCTGTTTTTAGAACGGTGGAGCAGAGCCGTGAGCTGCTCAGAGCTACGCTACGGAGGCTCATGGGATTTCTTGGTTTCCCTCATCAAACTCATCAAAAACACAATTCTCCTCTCCTCCCTCCCTCAGATCACAGGACCAGACCAGTGTTCATTCAGACCCAGTGGTGGTCTCCAGGTCCGCTCAGGGACAGGTACCGGTTCACCCTCAGCCTTGGGCTCCACACGCCTCCACCTCCCAGACTGCTCCCCGTCACCATAGTGACTCAGCAGCTCTGCCGTCCCAGCACTGGGACCACAGAGAGTGGGACAGAGACAGAGAACACCCACTGACCCGTCTGGAGATCGCCCTCGCCGAGGTACAGGGATGTGCCACCTCTGACTCTAACCATGGCAACAGTGGCCTTGGCGACGGCAGCCAGGGACCCGCCTCCAGCCTCTCTGTCCTGGAGAAAGTCAGTCACTTTGAGCGGCGAGATCGTGTGGGGAAGCAGCGGAGCCACAGCACCAACAACCCACACAACAAAGCCACTGTGATAAGGGTAACTCTTTGTTATCTTATCACTACTTTTAATTGTTGATGACTCTACTTGACTGTTTTGTCTCTGTGCTGTTGGAGCAGATGGGGGACAGAGGCTACAGCAGCTCCTGTAGAGCAGATGACTTGAGGAACATGCTGGACAGAAGCACCAATGGGACCAAAGCACACAGGACTCTGAGCTGTAGAGGAGGGAACAGCAACCACATGAAACACAGGTGAGAGCTGCACAAGTGAACCCTTTTGTAACCTGACGATTGATGTCTGTCAATCAATTTTCTTTTCCCCCCTATTTTCTTTGTTCTCTGACTAAATCACAAATGGACAATCCATGTGTAACATTAAAGAGAAATAAGACATTGACAGAGCACAGATGAGATAGACCTATTACATGCATTTTATTCACAGATTTTGATTGACAGATGATCGAGGAGCAGGATCCAATCAAATAGGTCCCGGTCCTACCCCATGGTCCTACCCAGTGAGGTCACAATTGACCTATGGCTAAGCCCCGCCCCCTCCACTCACTCGGACAAGCTGTCAACATTCAGTGACAAACGCTATGCTAGCAGTTACAGTGGGAGACATTTCACAGGAGGAAATTGATGGTTGTTGGAGACAGAAAGATTAAATTTAATCTCGAAATCACCAAAACTCAACTTATCTTTACTGCTAGGCTGCCGTTTGCCGCGAAACGCCGATAGCGACGAGCTAACTTCTGTTAGCCTGTCTATGGAGGTTTGCATTATACGTTAGCATTAAGCTAACGGGCTTTATGCTTAGTTGTGATTCTGGCTAACATCCAAACATCTCTCACAATATGTTGCCTCAAATACGTTGTTGACTTAACTTACAACAGATGTAGACATCCTTGTTAAGTTTATCCTTGTTTAGTTGGTGTTGTGGGCTACTGCATAACTTTATCCAGAGCAGACACTTCTCTAGGTTGAGATGTGACTTAGGAAAAGGTAGGAAAAAAATACACCAGAGAGGCTGGGCGATCCCAGCCTCACAGGATACCTAGTGTCAGTGTTGCATGTAACCCATGCACATCGTTTGACCCTTTTAAACTTAAAATGTCAAGAAAAAACACATAAAAACGAATGAAAACTGACTAACTGCAATGCATTTCAATGGACGTGGAAGCAGAGAACGTCAGAGTGTATGGGCTAGCTATGTGCACTGTGATTGGCTCATCGTGTTTGGGGGCGTGGCTTAGCCATAGGTCAATTGCTTACTCACCTTCTGTTTACCTGTTTACCTTCTTATTAAAACCAGCTATTTTTGTTGCTTATGTTTAGGACCCCAGCTGATCCCAGTTCAGCCCTTCAAAGGAGTCAGAGCAGCTTCCAGCTGGACGAATCCAGGGACGGTGACAGCAGCAAAGACTTCCCCCAGAGACAGGGCATCCAGGACATCCTGGGCTCCATACAGGACCCGTCCTTCAACAGGTCAGGGTCCTTCAGTGGTTTAAGAACTCTGCAGTAGATGAGTCTGTCTCAGCCGTCCTCACATGGAAACCTGTCTCTACTCAGATCTTACAGGGAATCTGTGAAAGACTCCCAGTCAAAGGTCCTGCGGTCCACCTCCTTCAGACGGAGGGAGCCCAGCTCTCCGGTCGGTCCTCCTCCTGTGTCCTCCTCCTGCAGCCCCCAGCCTCCCCCAGTCCCTGTCAAGTACCACTCTCTGGAGAAGAAAGGCCCCAAAACCATGCCCAAACCACAGGGCATCATCATCACAGGACAGAGTCTACCGGCGGTGGCTTCCCCTCACACACCAAAGGAGAGACATGTGGTCAGCCCAGAGGTGCGGGGCCCGAGCCCCCCAGCTCTCCCCACCATCCCTCCGGTGGGACACCCGTCTATGATCAGGATCTGCGGCCGCAAGCGTCTGACTGCCGACCAGAAGAAGCGCTCATACTCCGAGCCAGAAAACATGAACGAGGTTGGGGTCACAGAGAATGAGACCGCCGCCCTTTTCAGGCGTGGAGGAGGTAAATACCTGTTCCTACTCCCAATACTCAAACAAACTGAGGATACATTTTAAAGGGCACTGATTCTATGATTCAGGGACATTACTGTACTCTTCTTTCTGCTCTCTCGTCCTCAATTGCCTTAGCATATTTTAAATTAAAGATCTTAATATTGAGAATCTCATGGGTCATTCAAAGCTAATCTCAACAGGATAATCAGGCTTTATATTCAAATAATGACCCAAATTTAAGTTGTTTTGGTTACAATTCAAAAAATCTTGTGCTAATTAACTTTAGCTGATCTGGTGAGCTGAAATGATTAATAAACACTTTTTATTTAGTTTAGTTTTGTCAGAACCTTTGAAAAAAATCCCTGTAATGAAACTTGTATGTTAGGTTCACATCAGTCAAACACTGCCCAGTTGTTCAAAAGGTGTAATCTGGATCAAAATTATTCAGATTTTGAAATTCCTTTTTTTGCTATCCAGGATCATGTAATTTGTCTTTTATCCCAGTTGTTCAAAGCAACATTGGATTGGATCAGTCTGATCCTGATCCAGACTTTTCAAGATTACCAAACCAGGATAATGAGTGTTCTAGATGGGACATTGCGTCACACTGAAAGATGTAAAAAAAAAAAAAAAAAAAAAGTAGAACAGCAGCATGGGACCCCATCTGGTCTGGCTGCTTAGATTAATTAAAAAAGCAAATATACAGTAGATTGTGTGAATATTGATTATATAATACAGCATTGTGAATATTTACCATGTGTTTGAAATTCATACTTGAAATTTCAAAATTCAAACTTCAAATTTAAAATTTAACTAAATTATTCAGTAGTTGTGAAGAAGTCCTTCAATTGTGGAATAATTAAAAGTTAACTGTATTTATTTTATCACTGTAATCTTGTTTAAAATCAGGTGAAAAATATGAATCAATAAATGTATGTATACTACATTATAAATGGGTTAAGGTTAGGGGTTAGGGTTAGTGCTTATTTAACCAATCTGAATTGAATTTAAATGACATTTTGTTCCTGAAATCCCCCCTGAATCCACCAAACTGCTGGGATCAGAATAATCCGGTTTTTTTTTTGGATCAAAGTTATCCTGATCCAACACAAACTGAGGGTTTGATCCAGATTGAAATCAAGATTGGATCACGTGATCTAATCCGATCTCAGAATCAGTTTTGATCAACCCTTTTTCAAGATTTGATCCAATCCATTATCCAAAATCCAATTAGCTTTTGAACAACTGGGGATGTTGACAGTTATGGCCGCCACCGAATCCTTTATGGAAGCTCCTCTCAAAATAAATGAGCTGGACAGGAATGTTAGTTTTGTGATGTGCTAGACTAGAGAACAGTAGGACCCTCTGAACCTGCATGTGGTTAACTGTGGGCCACCACCCTGGTCTCCCTCCGTGTCAGAGACCAGTGTTGCAGACCGGCGGAAGATGTTTGAACTGGCAGCGAGTCACGTCAGGACTGGAGCTCCTCAGCTGGCCGCGTCCAGGCCGGACCTGAGGCAGCTTCAGCACGACGCTCTGGCTGAGTACCTGGAGAGGAAGAGAAGTGTCAGGAGAGACGAGGGAGGGAAGAGGAGTGGACCGAGACCTCACAGTGTTTATCTGCAACATGACAACAGCAACCACTCAGGTGAGTAATAGACAGATGATGGGTGGATGAAGGATAGAAACCAGATTAGATGAAAGACTGAGACTCTGTCCGTCTCCCCCTCCAGTCTCGTCCTGTTACTCAGACAGCCTGAGCCTGTCCTCTGCCTCCAGCCTGTTCTCCCTGCAGGACTCTGGTCCAGACAGAGGTTTCTCTGTGGAGCGCGGTCCCTCTGAAACCAACCTCCAGTCCAACCTCTTCTATTCAGGTAGAGCTACGACTCCAAGGCCTCTGGTGGAGCCGCCACACAGGTAACCAAGACCCCACACTTATATTAGAATTACAATATCATGTAACTATGATTCTATTTATTTTAATGGTATCATTATTACTTTAGTTTTGATAATTTTTTATTGAAGAATATACAAGAAAATATACGATGTTGTTTGTTTGTTTGTTTGTTGCACTTTACTCTGGGCATCCTGCAATTCGATCTTGCCCTTACTGTATTGGCATTTTATTACAGGCATTTCTGAAAGCAGTTTATTGTACAATCCAGCACTTCATTTCGGGCATCTTGCAACAGAATTTCAACATCCTGCTAATTTAGTTATGTTTATTTTCGATCACAGCATGTTTTCTTTTTTTTTTTTACAAGAGTTCAAGGTACAGTAGTAACAGAGTATAGCTGGTCGAAAAGGGTTTCGGCTGAAGCGAAGCTTACAGCTGCTGAACACTCGTTTGCCATTTCGTTACAAAATCGAAATCTCAGTTTTCGTTGCTGGAAATAAATGTTTAGTCTCCTACATTACATAACCAATATCCATCCTCAGCTACAATCCTTTGTTGCTCTCAGCATTTTCAAGTTTGTACTTTTCAAGTATGTTCTTGGTCTGTGGTGTTATGTTTTTCTATTTTGTTGTGTTTTGTTGTTGAACTCTCTCCATCTCTTATTAGTAAAGCCTTGTAATTCTTTGTCTTGTTTTTCTACCTAACACCGTTTAGAGTTTAGAGTTTATTTATTCAGCACACATTTCAATTCAATGGTGCACGGTGGAAACGAAGCCGATTGGCTTGTACAAAGTTCCACCCCTTGAACAAATCACAACAAGAATGGGAATAGAACCGACCTGCCAATGGGACAAGAATGGCTATAATCTCATTCATATTTACAATATAAATGTCTATTAATATGTACTGTCCCATTTCTTATATAAATAAATTGAAATTGAAATTGAAATTGAAGTTGAAAACATATTCTTCCCTCCTCTCCCACCCTCCATACTGAGTGCATCACTCAATACAGTTTGCAGGGAAGTAACAACAGTAAAACCCCATATCCCCTCCCACCCTCACCATGGCAACTCCCTATGAACCTTCCACAAACAAAAAGGTCAAGGTCAGCCACGCTGCACCCTCTCTTTAATTAACTCATGTGCTGCCTCCCACACCTGGAGGGGTTTTGGATGTCCCAATGAGATTTAACACACTGTGTCCCAGCAACTCTCTTCACCCGTTCCATCAGTAAAATTCCTAATCATTATTATATTTATTAATAATAATAGTTTTTCCTGTGTGTATTTCCAGCGCTCCGTCTGAGCACCAGGATCTCACCCCTGAAGCGGTTCTGAGCAGGCACAGCCGGTCTTGGAGGGGTAACCCCGGCCCCCCCCAGCAGCAGCAGCAGAAGGGAGCAGAGCCTCGGCACCTGGAGCAGCCCAGGCAGATCAACGGGGCCCTGCAGAGAACGGGGGCAGATCGGAACTCCGGGAAGTCGGCGTCTGCTGAGGATCTGCTGGAGCGGACTGAGGAGAGGCCAGCCAGTCCTCAACACCACCGCTCCCACTCCTCCCCCACTATGGAGACACTTAAGCAGGTGAGAATGTGTGGAAGTCAGGACTCCTATACTATATATCATGAACAGACCAAAAAGATCTCTTTTGACAGGCTAACAGTGCTTGAACATTCCTGGAGAAAATGTCCTTTTTGCATTTTAAAGGGATACGACAACATTTTTTTTTACATGTCTTGCCTCATTCCTGAGTCCATGACCAGCAGATAGACACCATCCTTTCGACTGTGCATGCAGTAACAAGGGAGATAGAGCTGTATCACCTGTAATTAGCTTAGCACAAACTCTGGAAGTGTATGGGTAGTGTTAGCCTGCCTCCACCTAAAGTCAGAGACACTCTTCAGCAACTCTAAACGGACCGATCTTCATCTCAGAGCTGACAAAACTCTCCGGTAAGGCATCTTCAGCAGTCAAATGCCGGTAACGGGACGAGATCGGTCAAAACGGAGGGTTCAAGCAAAGACGGTTTATTTTGGTTCAAGCTAGCTACATCAAGGGTAGGTTAGCTTCCTGTTTCAAAGTAAAAGCACTTCTGTATGTAAAGGGTAACGGGTGTGTATTTTGTGAAAGTAACTGGAAGTGCGTTAGTAACAACGGCTAGCTTGAGTAGCGCCGAATTCGTCCAAACAAAATTTTAAACAGCCCGTATTCCTAAAGATTCTTAGTGCAAAGAGTTGCTCCTAGTGGCCAAATTCTAAGAAAATTCTTAGAATCATGATGTTTTCTTAGAATTTCCTCCAAAAGTTAAGAGTAGCTCCTAGTAAAGATAAAAGCTATTTCATCCTAGCTTTAAGAAAAGGTGGGATCTGTTAAGAGCGGGGAAGAGGACTTTTAGTGGCTTAGGAGTTCCCTAAGCAGAGGACAACATGGTGGACAGAAGAGGCAGGAGAGATATTCTCCAAACACTGGATAACAGTGAATTAATGAAAGGCTACAGATTGTTCCTGTTCCTCTGTCCAGTTGGGTTTCCTTGTTCTTTTCTTCTCCATTGCTGGTTTGTGGTAGATTTCAAAGCCAACCAACAATGCTTCTTAACGGCCGGTCAGCGATCACAGACACTGATGAAAGCTGAACCATTTTACCCTCCAAAGTGTTACCAGCATGGCAATAAATATAAGCAAATAAATATAAGTTTCACTGTGTGAATACTATGCAAACTTTAACACATTTTGTACAATAATTTTAAAGTATAGCTTTCTATTCATTTAAAAGATATTTTCTTTTACGTGATTTTTTTTTTTTTTTTTTTACAATTACACAGTCTGATAAGATTAGAATATATGATTATCGATTTGAGGGTCCATCCTTTGTAGTAGTATGACCAAAAGTATATTTTTTGGGCTTAGATCAATTGAGAGAGAGACAGGAAACTGAAGGCAGAAAGAGGGGGAATGCCATGCAGGATAGGACTGCTCTACCAACTGAGCTGAACACCGCCTCTTTACCTAACTTTTCAGGATCAACCAATCACAGTGTTTGAAATGATGACTCATCCCTAGCAACGGGGGTCAACCACACCTTCTCACTAAGATAGGAGTTTCTGTCCATGTTTTCAGAGTTCTCTGAGAGTGTCCTGGAATCACTCCTAAGCTAAGATTCCTTGCTAGGAATTTTTAGGTTAAGATAGGAGCTCTCTGAGAGGATTCTTAGAACCTTTAGGCATACGGGCCCTATTTAGACAAATTAACAACACACTGCTGATCTAAACGGATACTTTCATTTCTGTTTGAAATGTTGATAAAGTGATATATTTACAGAGTTTAGAGCTAAAATGAAATCAGCTTCTGACTGCTGATTTCAGCTTGGGTAGGAGGCAGGCTAACACTACCCATACACTTCCAGTGTTTGAGCTAAGCTAATTACGGGCGATACAGCTCTATCTCCCTTGTTACTGCACGCACAATCGAAAGGATGGTGTCTATCTGCTGGTCATGGACTCAGGAGTGAGGCAAGACACGAAAAAAAAATGTTGTCGTATCACTTTAAGGGCCTCACATGTGGGCGGGGCAAGATGACCTTGGAAATTGTAAAGGGTGTCAAGTACCCCTGCAGATTTAACTACAGGCATACAAATGAGTAGGTACATACCTCATAACAGGAATGTAAAACAAAAAGCAGGTTGTCCGGTTTTTTATTTCAATCAATGTGCAATTTTAAGATTTGGGGACGTCATACTTTGATGAATTCTTTCTGACCGACTTCATCCTCATCTCAAGACCTTTGTGATTCAAAGTTATTGAAAGTTTGAGTTTTCATCAGAATATTTTAATCGCTCTCACCAAGGTTGTTATAGTTTAAAATTTAGATTAGTTTTTATTTTTCAGCAAGTGATGAAGCAGTTTTAGTTTAGGAGTTAGTTTTTAAGAATTGACTAGTTTTTATTTAGTTTCCGTTTTTCAAGTTTGTGCCAGACCTCTGAAGATGAACTTTCACATTTGTGGGGTTTTTCCCTTTATCCTATAATGTTCAGTTATCTCTGAGCCGTACTCCAAGTCATCCCATATTGAGCTGTGAAGTTTTCTTCCTGCAGCTTTAGACAACTACAACTAAGGTGATTTTGTCTGTAATTCATTTTAATTTTATTATTATTGTTCATTGTAGTTTTTATTTCTTTTGGGGAAAATTTGTCTTTTTTTAATTTATTTTATTTTACTAAATTATTTTTTCACTGCCAGTTTACTTTTATTCTTAGTTTCAGGTTACTATAATAACCCTGGCTCTCACTGACACTTTGTCCTGAGTTTGAGTCCCGCCCTCACTGCACCCGTGTGCTGTTATTCAGTTGACTAAGCGCTCCCTTGTAGAAACAGGAAATGCCATGTATTACAATCACATGCACTAATGGTACACAGTTCCACAACCCACCTCCTTCTTGGTCACAAGGTGCTTAATGGGTTAACATTGCCAAGAAAAATCAACTTACTCCAACTCCAGCATGTCCACTACTTCATATGATTATCAAAGCCTGCTCTCATCTTGTAGTAGTCTTCAGTCACAGGCCGTCATGGCCCTGGTGGCTCTACACTACATGTCTGGTGACATTTTGCTCTTGAGAGACATTTGGAAATTCCCAGGATCCTCTCAGTTTCCTGTAAGGTGCCAGAGAGCCGGCGATGGTGGCTGGGCGCTGTTTGATGTGGATGATGGCAAAGATAACACACATACGCACATGCACACACGCACACATACACACAACACGGACACCTCAGCAGCGCTCTGAAAGGAATGCAGACGTGGATGAATTTGTCATTTATCTCCCTCAGTGATCAGAGCTGCCTGTGCCACATAAACATCATTACGGTTCAATCAGATAGACTCACACTCTGTCCTCTCATGTTAAACAATACACTCCACTGCAGGATGGGCTCTGTCCTGATACATGGCAAACATGTTAGTGGTCTAAAATGTAGGCTACGTTTTATTTTTATAGTTTTACTTCAAATAAATGAGCTAAACCGACCATTTAGTTTTTTCACTATTTTATGATTGTATAAAATGGGAATCATTTGTATTGGATAGAGCAGGCGCCGAAGGACATTCACGGCCCAGTCATGATAGGGAAGATCGTTCCATCTCTCCAAATCTTGTTTTATTTGATCAAATAGTGGGTTAAAGTTAGCTTGAAACAACTGATTAAATTTAGGTGTAATTATACCTATGAAACCAGTAGAGGACAATTTGAATGGAAAAGGATTAGGATTATCTGGCGGATGTTTTAAATTTCCTAGAGGCATTGCCTCTAATTTGGAAAAATTCACTTTATATCCAGAAAAGGCAGCATACCGAGCAATAATCTGAATAAGACGAGGGACTGATACAGAGGGGTTTAATATAAATAACACATCGTCTGCATATAATGACATTTTATGAGATTTTTCTCCCACATCCAGCCCAACCATAAAGGCTCAATGGCCACTGCAAATAAAAGTGGTTATTTTTATATTTTTAATTAGAACATGATATGATGACGTGTGAGTCATATTCATTTTCTCTTCCTCCAAATATCCTTCAACAAAGACTTATTGATATATTATGGTATGTTGTCTAGTCTGTGAGGGAGTGGTGACTCAAGCTGTCATTCTTTTGTAATGTAACATTTCAAGTATATCAGAAGCTCTCAAATAGATATGTTGATCTTATGGAGGAGTGTTGAAACAATTACCAGCTTAACTCAGCTCAGAGGAGGAGTGGTAGACCCTGCAGGCCTGTGTGTGTGTGTGCTTTCTGTATGTGCTAAGGTCAGCGGTTCACACATGTGATTGCTGATGATGTCAAAGTCTGTATTTATTTCTTTGAAGGAGTCATTATTAAAGGTACTGTAGCGCTCCACATTAGGAATAGCCTACTTTGCATTTAAAATGAGTTTTAGTCATACAGTAACTTATTTTTCCTCTGTAATGGATACTGTAACAACTGTGTCAATAAGACAACTTTGTCCCTGAGGTTATGTGTAGGGTTAGGACAGCACGTCACTTTGGAGTATAGTGGTAAATAAACACACATAATAGAGTGACCAAAACGTCCTCTTTTGCCCGGACATGTCCCCTTTTTATGTTCTGTCTGGGCGGGTTTTATAAATTCATGAAAATGTCCAGTTTTCATTGTTTTTCACGAGACCATTAAACAGACTTGAATGGAGCTTTGCACAGTATTTTGTTGCGTCTCTTACAGTTTATCCGTTTATCTGTGATCAGGGCCGGCCCAAGCCTCCATGGGGCCTTAAGGGGCCCTCTACTATTGCCAATAATACTGATTATTGATCATTTACACAACTAATAAAAAAATTTCTAATCTGTCGTTGCGGATCATCATCCTAGCCTGAAATGTTTTTACCCATCTATGTTTTTTAATTTGAAATGATATCAAATCCAGCCAGCTGTTTAATTTCTCACAATACATGTGTAGCCTACTAATCAGAAACAATTTGAGTGAACTGTTCCAAAATTGTTTCCCCCACAACTAAACTTTCATCATGAAAGTGAGCCAACACAGCTTAAAGGAGAGTAAAGTAGGAGAAAACACATTACAATCTGATCCCAGAGGGCTGGAGGAAACAGCATCATGGGATTCTGTTGCAGTCTGAACACAAGTCTGTCTGTTGTAGGACTCCACTGGGATCAGGATGTTTGGTGTGTTCATGTCTGGACCAGGACGCTGCAGTCTCACAGAGGACAGGTACCGCACGTCTCTATTTAGACAATATGATCTTGTGTGAACTGATTACCTCAGTCTTCTCAGTCTCTCATCTTGCATGAACAATGGCTATTTATTATATTGTATGATTTTATATTATATTGTTAGATCTGTACAATAATAGTAGCTGAACTTTCTCTTTCAAAGGAAGAGTACAACAGTCTCTCTCTTTGGTTCATTCTCTACCTGCCTTTCTTTCAGACCTACAGATATCCAGCTGTCAGGAGGCCTGACCTCTTCTCAACCATCCCAGAACAGTGTGAGCACCGTCCAGCCTGTGGAACGTCGTCAAGGTCAGTGAAAGATGTAAAATTATCAAACTTTTGATCCACTCAGTTATTTTTGATGCTTGAATTATGGGTATAATGGTAGTAAATGTTTACTCCCAGCATTTGAATCCTCTCCTCCTGGTGTCCTGATCCCAGACCAGGGCTCCTCCTACGCTCCCGTCACTCGTAGAGAGCGACAAAGGACCAACGACCGACAGCGAGCCCACAGCACCTCCAGCCTGGCGGCGTCCGTGGGCATGGCCTGTCCCTTCTCCCCCCCTGGGGCCGGAGGCGGCTCTGAGTGGCAGGCCAGTGACAGGCTGAGCCTGGCCAACCTCGGTGACATCACCTTCCCAGGAACGCCTCACACCAGCGCAGGTCACAGCGCCGGCTTTGATGGAACCAGGACCACAGACAGACAATCCAGGCACAGTCTGAGCGACGTGAGCATCTTGGAGGACACCGAGAAGAAGAACGTGTCCAGAGACAGAACCCACAGTCTGGGACATTCTTCAGAAAGCACCAATGTCTCATCTCCTTCCCCAACCTCCTATTCGTCCACCCGCCACCTGCGAATCTCGGAGTCCAGTCTCTTCAGCTCCGAGGAGCAGCAGCAGCCTTCAGAACCCTTCAGTGAGGTCTTCCCCAAAAAACCTCCGTCAGCATCTCCACCCATCGAAGAGGAAGAGGACTTCCCTCCTCCTCCTCCTCCCCTTGAGTTGGATCAAGAAAGTGAACTCCAGTCTGCAGAGAGGTTTGTCGTTCAGTATTGTAAAGGGATACGTCAACATTTTGGCAAATTCACCTATATCCATGATAGTAGACACAGTACAAACAGTAAGTTAATTATCGGTGCATGTTGTTTCGAGATCAGCGGGGCAGAGACGCGATCAGCAAACACACGGTACAGGACCTCTGTCCCTCATCAAACTCATCAAATACACAATCCAACAACTCCAAAACACTCTGGTGGACAAGTTGTGACCTGCACATTCACCATGCGATGAAATAATCATGTTTAAAGGGATAGTTCGCCCAAAATTCGAATTTCACTCATTATCTACTCACCCTCATGTCGACTAAGAGCTGTGAGAATTTTCAGAGTCCTCCGTTCCTTCTCTGAGTTACAGGGGGGTCCGTGCAGCAGTATTTGTCTATATAATGGTTGTGAATGGTGCTCACTTTTCTTTGTCATAAAAGACACACCAAAAAACATCCAAATAATACTCGTCTGTAATGTCCCTCTTGTATTGAAGCCCCGACATGAGAAATTGTTCAGAAAAAAAATTAAATAAGTCTATATTTTAAGCTTGTTTGTAGCAGAAGCTCCCAGTTCTTCAATACAAGAGGGGCATTACAGACGAGCAGTATGGAGGTATTTGGATGTTTTTTGGTGTCTTTTTGGACAAAGAAAAGTGGTATCCATTCACAACCATTATATGGGCAGATACTGCTGCGCGGACCCCCCGTAACTCAGAGAAGGAACGGAGGACTCTGAAAATTCTCCCAACCCTTAGTTGACATGAGGGTGAGTAGATAATGAGTGAAATTTGAATTTTGGGTGAACTATCCCTTTAATTATGTAACATTACAACACATGAAGCAAATACTTGGAACTACTTGTGCTTTTGAAATCACCCAGCAGCCGTGTCTGGAATGTAGTTCCGGCTACACATTTGCCTCGAAAACAACTCTGTTTCATAACGTTCCATTATTATTTCATTGCGTGCGTTGACACTTCACTGGTCTCCAGTGTCACCTCTGTGCTGTCCATCATGTAGAGACAGACAGAGAGGCTTTTCCAGGTCAGTTGTCTCAGGCTTTGGGTTTTTATCCAAATTTATTGTGTTTTTGTAATGTGCCTGTTCCGATTGCAATGACAGTGAAAATTAAGTTAAAACGGAACTATGACAGATTTTTTAGCTGAACTCTGCTACATTTGTGCCTTAATTAAACAGCTTCAGAGTCCTAGTGCTGGTTAAATCAATGACTTGTAACTAGTTCCAGGGAGAATGGAGGCTCTCTGCCTTCCACCTAGCGTCTCTTGGCTAAAAACCAACATTGTAAGATCAGAGCCTCCGACCCGGTGTCCCAGCTCTCGTCTCTGCGGCACCGCTTCACTAACACGCTCCGTAACCATATCTCTTGTTTATGACAGATAAAACTACACAACTATACACGTCATAACATCGTATATGATATATAACGTTATGTACGCTCTATTGATTGCTTTCTCGCTGGTTTCGTTGAAAACAAACGCACATGGCCGGGAGGAGGGTTAGCAACGCAGAGGAAAAGAGACCGGCTTGCATAGTTCCCTTTTACACCTGATTATAATCATTGTAATTTTCTTTGTTTTTTCCTCCTGGCTCTTTCTCTTATTCCATTCCCCTGCTTTGTTTTTTTTCTGTCTTCAGACCCAGTTCTGAATTCTTAAACAACTCCAGAATTCCCTCCCGAGAGTCACCTGTCGTCAGTTCTCCAACATCTGTTCTCTCCACCACAACCGAGGACGCCCGAGGTTTTGAGTACCTCCCGCTGCCCAAGAGGGAAAAGACACGTGAGGAGGTGCAGGTGGAGACACTGGCCCGGCAGCTGGTGGGTACTTGTAGTCAACGGTTATCTTGAATGAATGTTACTGTACCGAGATACTGCACTACACTTAGTTGCTTTTATTGTCTCCCTTGGGAGAAATTAGTTTTGGACACAAGAGAATGTCACATGTTCACATATAGCACATCACAAAACACACAAGAAGGAAAAAAAGTCTGTTTACATATACAGTAGCATAGCTTGATATCAGCACAGAACCATCTAATAAAAAACATCTGTCTCACAACCCTGCACCGACACACACACATACGCACTATTCAATTACACTATTGCACACACTCTTCCTATTACACATTTACCCATATGCAATTCTACTGCACTGATTATTTTATTGCACTTCCCTATACCATTGTTGCTGTGTAACTTATTTGGCTTTTTATTATCAAAAATCAAATCTGTCAAATACGTATTTCACTGAAGTGGAATCAAACCCACATACAAATTAAAGCTTTCTCGTACCAGAATGAGTTGTTACAAGTTGTTACAAATACATAAGTGGGCGACACACCGAACCGAGGCGGCCATGTTGAGTCGCCATTTCTTATGTTGAGTGGCAGTGTGACCGTAGGTAACCATGGAAACTGAGAGCTGTCGGCTCAGGGAGAAAGTTTTCCAGGTAGCGCCTGTTAAAACTGTCACCACTGTGAAGAAGGACAGGCTGATGTTTGGATCAGGCCTGTATTGTTTAGCCTGGTGCTGGTGGAACACTTGTTTACATAGACGCTTGCTTACAGGATAAACAAGTAAGTAAGTAAGTCTGCCCAAGTTCACGTGAACGCAACATCAAGAATACGTTCTGATATGCAACCGCACCGCTAGATGGGGGGAATTCCTACATACTATGCCTTTAACAATATCTCATTCAATGGAGGTAGGTATGGAAGGCAGTTTATATCTTTTTAACCTGCAGTTTGGTGGATTGTACCTTTTTCCTGAAGGCAACAACTCATATTCACCGTGAAGAACATGGTTTGGATCACCAGCGATTTTGCGGCCTTGCCTCCTCACCGTCTCCTCATCTTCTGGAGAGAGGATGGGGGTGGCATTCCAATTATTTTTTCTGCTTGTCCAATCAGATTCTGCCTTTGTGCTTTTAGAGAGATTTGTCTGAATGTTCTTAGTCAGTCTATGTAACTCTGACCTTGCTATTCCTATGACCTGTGCTTGCATACCCAGAGACTTTTAATCATTTGTTCCCCCTCTGTTTCCAGGTGTTGCAGGACAGCTCTCTGGTGCCCCTCCTGGACACTTGGGGGGCTAAATCCACTGTGGAGCTGATGGAGGAGATCTTCCCCAACAGTAAATTAGCTGATAAATCACACTGGCAGTACAGGGGCAGGTAATTATGACACTGTTTTATCTTTTCATATTCTTAAATCATATTATAGTCTAACAAAACAATCATTGCTTCCAGTATCAGAATCACAAGTGCTTTATTTATCCCTGAGGGGGAATTCTGTTGTTACAGACCCAATAGAACATGAAAATATGAAATGGAAAAAAACATAAGGTAAAATTTAAAAAAAAGGACTCAGAGAGATACCTCTAAGATAAAATAAAATATATAAAAGTAATACAAAAGCCCGTACCCCATAGCAGCAAAAACAAACACATCTAAATATTTAAACATATTTACACTGTGAATATTTTCATTTCTTTCCTCCAAAACAGTTTGTAGTTTACATGTCAATGTGTGGATCAATCAACTTCTCCACATTGTAAAGGCAAGGCAAGGCAATTTTATTAGTATAGCCCGTTTTTACAAACAGTTTGTCTCAAAGGGCTTCACATGGCATCATAACAACATCCTCTGTCCTTAGACCCTCACATCCACTCAGGAAAAACTCCATAGAAAACCCTTTAACAGGGAAAACCAGGAGAAAGCTCAGGGTGAGCAACAGAGGAGGATCCCTCACCCAGGACGGACAGACGGGACAGAGATGTTGTTACAGACAAGAAAACAGTTTATAGTTTACACAGAGTATGGTAAACATGGAAAACTTACAGTAACAAGAGTTGATGAAGACAGCCTCTGGTAGGGGGGGGGGGGGCAGGTCACTTAAAAGTGGTTTAATGTCGAATGAGGCTCCCAGTGAATTTACTTTAGGGAGTTTGACTAAATCAAGACTAAAGACGTCCATGTCAACTGTTAATTTCATGCTTACAGCTGCGGAAGCTTAGATTTATGTGAATAAGTATAAGATGGAGAGTTGGGGAAAGGAATCCCTGTTAACATGTATCATTCCTCCTGTGTGAGCCGTGTCCCTCTCTTACCTGCTGCTGCTGACTGAGAGGAAACAAACCTCTGCTGTCTCTGCACGTCCAGGACTTTGACCTCAGTGATGTCTTATGTAAAGTTGTTTTGGTTTGTTGGTGAACATCATGTTCAGGGAAGGAATGTTTCCTCAGAAAAGAAGACATATGATGATCTACTGATATACTGATGTTGGTCAGCCAAGAGTCACAGGAAGTGCTTCTTCTCTGACTGTTGTGAAACTCCTGCAGCTACACTCTTGTAACATTGTGATCCTGGCTAAATGTTAAAGGGATAGTTCAATATTTTGGCAAATTGGCCCATTGCCATAATCCTCGTAGGTTTAGGAGTGGGTTCATTACCGTTGTTTTTGAGGTAAATTCATGCAAACCGTTTGATGTGTGTTCCCGTCGGAGGCAGTTTCTCAGCAAGCAGCTTCTGCATTTACCTTGAAAACAACTCTGTGTGGTAACGTTGTGTTATTATCTCATAGCGTGGTGAATGTGCAGGTCACAACTTGTCCACCAGAGCGTTTTGGAGGTGTTGGATTGTGTATTTGATGAGTTTGATGAGGAAAACCAAGAAATCCCATGGCCACTTTGTAAAAATGTTGAACTACCCCTTTAATTGTACAGATTATATTTGAAATACAATTTTTTCCTCACAATGGTAAACATGTTTGGTTTAGTGTCAGACAGGGCAGAGACCTGACTAACCTGATCAACTCTTGTCAACATGTGAGTCACAGCTCTCATTGTCTTCACCACCATAGAGAACCACTGTGTCTTTTTAATGGTCCTTCCCTCTTGCCGTACTGTATGGATGTTTGGTTTTTGTCTCGTCCGGATCCTCGTGTGCGTTGAAGTGATACAGTATGTGTGTATAAAGAAAGACAGGAGGTTCCCTGCAGTGTGAGCCGTTGAACAACAGTGACACCTTGGGGTCAGAGTTAGTACCATGTGGAGGACATGCATGATAGTTTTTCTTTGATGCAATTCATATAATTCTCCCTCATCATACTACTGCAGATCTCAGAGGAGACAATGCACTTCTGTCACCTGTGCAAAAGCTTTGTCTCATTATAAAACTGAGGAAAGCCAAATGATCGAGGTTACTTTGATGATGTAGCATCAGTCCTCATCTCATCTAGGTGTGCATTTTCAATATGAACTTTGTACAACAGAGGCTTATCTCCGTGAGTCTGTTTTTTTTTATAGATTGACACATCTGAAGAGATTAACACGACTAATTTTAAATTAAAAAGTTTCAATTGTTTCTCCCTTCGTAGGATCCAAGGGAGCGCTGGTAATTTAGCTCCGAAGACGGCAACAAATGGAGGAACAGAGACCAATTTGGACGATGATGACAAAGACCTGAACACCAGAAAGGTAAATATGTTATTATTCATTGCTATTGCTATAAAATATCTGCATCAGTAAATCAGTTTACTCCCTCTGCACACACCACTTTAGATCCTTGTTATCCTCTCAGGCCTCCCCTGGTGCTGATTTTCTTTTTCTTGTAACATGTTATTGTGTAATGTATTGTAACTTGGTTGGATGTGATATGATTTTAATGCGCTTCACTTACCACACATGTAAACCAAAGACAAATGAATGCCATTGCAAATGGTAGACAAAAAGTATTTTCTCCTCTATTACTTTCATTATTTGTTGGTGTCTGGTGGAGAGACACACACAAAAGGATAATTAGATGGATCATCTTTTACTTCTAGAAAAGCAACTTCTCTTTGATTCTGAGTCAATAATTTGCTGACAGCAGTAACAGGTGAAACTCCTGTTGATCTCAGTGTGTTTTCCCTCCTGTCCCCCAGGTGGAGCTGTGTGCTGCTCTGAGGAGCAGTGTGGGGGCTCTGCAGCAGGAGAAGGAGCTGTTGTGTGAGGAGCAGAGGGATCACCAGGCGCTGGGGGCCAGCATCGAAGCCTTGCTGCAAGAGCGCCTCAAAGCCAACGAGAGAGACAAATACAGCATGTTCATTGGTACATCATCTGACTGACACCGTTAACAATGTTTTGCAATATTACATTTAGGCTATTAACCTTCCTCTTGTCAGCTTTCTGCTACTATCTATGGTGTTGGGGTCGGTTTTGACCCGAGTCTTAAATCATAAATCGTAAATCAGCTGTAAAACAATTATTTATCATCCCATTTGTTTCTCATCTCTTGGTTACATTGTTAGGCTTCCTTATCAATGGAAAGGTTGGTTTTGCACTTATGATTTCAGTTTTAAAGGGATACGCAAACATTTTTTTGTGTGTCTTGCCTCACTCCTGAGTCCATGACCAGCAGATAGACACCATCCTTTCAACTGTGCGTGCAGTAACAAGGGAGATAGAGCTGTATCACCTGTAATTAGCTTAGCTCAAACACTGGAAGTGTATGGGTAGTGTTAGCCTGCCTCCTACCTGAGCCGAAATCAGCAGTCAGAAGCTGATTTCATTTTAGCTCTAAACTCTGTAAATATATCACTTTATCAACATTTCAAACATTTTTAGGTGAGAAAGTATCCGTTTAGATCAGCAGTGTGTCGATAATTTGTCTAAATACCAGCTGTTTACTATTTTGTTCGGACGAAATTGGCGCTACTCAAGCTAGCTGTTGTGACCAACACACTTCTGGTTACTTTCACAAAATAAAACACCTGTTTCCCTTTACATACAGAAGTGCTTTTACTTTGAAACAGGAAGCTAACCTACTCTCGATGTAGCTAGCTTGAACCAAAATAAGCCGTCTTTGCTTGAACCCTCCGTTTTGACCGATCTTGTCCCGTTACCGGCATGGACCGATCGGTCCATTTAGAGTTGCTGAAGAGTGTTTCTGATGACTTTAGGTGAGCTAAGCTAATACGGGCTCTCCCTTGTTACTGCATGCACAGTCAAAAGAATGGTGTCTAAAGTATCTGCTTGTCATGGAGTGAGGCAAGACACGTAAAATTATCATTAGTGTTCCTATCATTATAACCTAATAATCATAATTTTAACCAGAATTTTTTTTGTAGTAGTAGTAGTAGTAGTTTCCTGACAAAGTCAAAAAGCCTTGATGCAATAAACACATTTCTGTGGTACTTTGATGCATTAAAAACCTAAAAACCAGCAGTGACTCTAACACAAGAGGATGGTTAACGGAATAGTATGTTTGAATTGAAAATCTCACTCAGCTTCCAGGGTGCTTTCCTTTCTACCTGCAGTCTGTAACAGAGCTGGTTGTTGTGTTTACAGGAGACCTGGAGAGGATCGTCAACCTGCTGCTGTCTCTGTGCAGCCGGCTTTCAAGGATAGACCGCTCTCTGCTCATTCTGGAGAGAGACGGGCCGTCACAGGAGAACACAATAGAGAGGGTGAGACAGGACGCCATTCATCTGTTTATCTCCCTATCCATCTGTACAGCATTAGGAATAAAACATGATTATCTGTAAAAGTAACCTGAAGTCAATTTCTGTTCCTCAGGACTCTCTCCATCACAAACGCTCTCTGCTCCTCCGTCAAACTGAAGACGCCTGGGAGCTGAAGGAGAACCTGGACCGGAGACAGCGGGTGGTCCATACCATCCTGTCCAGATACCTTTCCGAACAGCAGCTGCGGGACTGCCGCCGGTTCGTCAGCACCATGCCATCCCTTCTGATTCGCCAGCGTTACTTCGAGGAACTCATCCGTCAGGGGGAGGAGCAGCTGACGCGGCTGGTGGAGAGCCTACCCGCCGAGCTGGCAGAGGCCCACGGCTGGTCCAGCGTTTATCCGTTCTCATCGCTAAACCCCGTGTCCTGCTCCTCTCATTTCCCGTCACTGCTTTCACAAACTGTGATGCCAAGTCCTGTCCACTCAGCCAGGTCCACCACTGTGACATCACTGTGATGATATATGGACATGCCACAGGATGGGAAATAAAAGACTCCCCAGAAGTGCTCAGAGTGATTGTAGAGTCTGCAGTGGGCTCTTTCCAAACTGCAACGACTTTTCAGGATTTATACATGAAGAAAAAAGCCTGTAATGTGCCTCATTGAAATCACACCTGACTGTGTAAAACACCTATTTTTAAACAAAGTCTGCCTTATATTATATAACCTTTTCAAAAAATATTACCTCGGGCCTTTAAGGTATCACCAGCTCTGAGAACTCCTCCACTCCACTGAACAGAACAGGTGAGTTAGAAAGAAAACTGAATGAATTGTAGAAATGTTTTATAAAGAAAAACGTACACACTGGAATTGCCCTTGAACAACAATGGTACTTTCAGGAACGAAATGCATTCAGTCGGAGGGAGATAAGCAACTGTGCACCGATCTTGAAGGAGAGCCACTTCAAGGAAACTGTTAAAGAGATAGTTCAACATTTTGGCAAATAGGCCCATTGCCATAATTCCTATAGTCATAGCAGTAGGTTCGTTACCTTTAATTGTCGATGCAAGCTATTTTTGGAACAGCAGAGCAGAGCTGTGAGCTTCTCAGAGCTACACTATGGAGGCTAATGGGATTTCTTGGTTTCCTTCACTAGCATGGTGAATGTGCAGGTCACAACTTGTCCACCAGAGCGTTGTGGAGTTGTTGGATTGTGTATTTGATGAGTTTGATGAGGGAAACCAAGAAATCCCATGAGCCTCTGTAGTGTAGCTCTGAGCAGCTCGCAACTCTGCTCCACCGTTCTAAAAATAGCTTGCACCGACAATTGAAGGTAACAAACCTACTGCTATGACTATAGGGATTATGGCAATGGGCCAATTTGCCAGAATGTTGAACTATACCTTTAAGATCACTGTCACATCATATTGTAGCACTATTACTGCTTCTACTGTCTGTGTGTCTGCAGCTTCTTACACTTTTAGACATTTGACTGTTCACATTGATACATAAACATTCATTGTGATTAAACACTGGAGGTCCCACAAAGGAATAGTTCAAATTCCTAGAATAGAAAGATTTTCAGTTTAATTTTGCTTTTTGAAGCCTTTGTGAAACAAAAAAACATTATTTTACATGCACATGCATATTTTTGATAGATAAACCATGTAAGCATCTAATCAATCATTAAAATTACTGATAAATACGCTGCTGATCGCTTCATGTTGAATAGCTGTTTCATGTGTTATTAACTGTCCACTGCACATTGTAACACTGAGAGGAGTTCAACACAAGTTTCATTCATCATGTTTTCCAAAAAAATAATAACTTGAAATTCCTCATTCAGTATTTATTTCTTTATCTTGTCTTTATCATAAATATTGCAAATTTGTGGTCAGGTGAATTGAAGTAAAAGGCAACACTGCAAAATTGCAACATTCAACTGTCAAAAACACTAAAAAGTTGAAATAGTAATTGACTTAAAATGAATATAAAATGTTACACTACTTCCTTTTCTCTCTGTTCACAATCATAAAATATACTTGCTTATTCACAGTACAACAGTACAACCATTTTGTGATGTCAAGTTTCATTTTGAAAGTCTTGTCATTACCTGTATTTGTTTATACATTGTTCCCTCACCTCTTTCAACTGCCAATCAAACATCAAGCTTTCACACTGTATGAAACATTTTGCCATGTAGCAGGTGCCATAAATAAAGATATCAATATTTATTATGTCAGCTGTAGGCGTGTGTCAGAAACAGCTAAAATATTGTTGATGTTGTTGTCCACTCTTTGAGAGCACCTTCTCCAGACATTACACCACCAGGTTTTTATCACTGAATATTGTTTGTTTTATTGTTTTGTTCAGAGGCACAACAGAATATCTCAGAAATGTCATGGTCTATCATTGAATAAAATTCAATGTTTTCTTTGAAAGAAGGAGGATTGTACAACAGTTACAGTTTTTGCAAAATAAATGTGTTGTGTAAATTCTTGCAGACTAATTCTAATTATTTTCTTGAACCTGCTGGATTGGGACAAAATCAGGTGATATTGTGTAATGTTCTGGTGTTAAAAATGCAATCTTCATTACTTGTTGCTTATAGGCCTAGACTTCTTGGCTAGGCAAGAAGTCATTTTTAAAAACAGTTTGTAGGGATGCACGATATATCGGCATTAATATCGGTATCGGCCGATGTTGGTCAATTTTTAACATATCGGTATCGGTATCGGATGAGTAAAATTGGGCCGATATGCACAACCGATGTATATCCGTCTAGTTCCTGTTTCGGGAGAGGGAGAAGGAGGGGGGATTTGGCCATGTGTAACCTGTAACCTTGTTATTTGGAAGTAAAATACATTCTGAACATAAAGGAAGACATTCAAAAATTCAGTTTGCATGATTTTAGTCTGTACAAAAATTTGTCATCTCAGAAACGATAAAAAAAACAACACATATCGATATCGATAAATATCGATTATCGGCCATAACAGAAAAATTCATATCGGATATCGGTATCGGCCAAAATTTTCATATCGGTGCATCCCTAACAGTTTGTCTTGGGACAAACGGGCAGACGTGCAATAGATGTTGTAGCTATACAGACAAGAAAACAGTTTACAACATGGAATATGGGAAAACATGGAAATGGTTAACAAAGGCTGATGAAGGCTGTCAGCTTAATGAGAGCAGGCTACTGGATGGCAGGGGAAAGGAGGTGAGGCAGGCAGTGGTTGGTGCAGAGGGATATTAGTGGTGGTGGAAATGCTGGGCCTGGACCAGCGTTTTCTTACTTTCAGTTTTGCGGCGAGTCATGAGAATAACGCTGCCGAACTACGACAGTACCTGATCGTCTTCCAACCTCTGACTTCAATACTTGATGAATGAAAACATGAGTCTGTCTTGCGCCGGTCAAAGAATTTCACGGTGCGTGTGGAGGCTCAAAAATGTAGTGTGAAAACACTTTGCTTTTCCAAAACTCCTCGTTGGCACTTTAACATATTTGAGCATTTTATTAAAAAAAAAAAAAAAAAAAGGGGGAAAAAAAGAAAAGAACACAATAGTTACTTTTACTGGTTATTAGTTACTTTTATAATGTAGTAATTCAGTTACTAACTCAGTTACTTTTGGGATAATGTAACTAGTAACTATAACTATTTACTTTTTAAAAGTAACGAGCCCACTGGTTATGAATGGTGTTGAGATAGAAAGATAAAATATTTGAATCGTCTCAATTACTGTGACATTTTTAAACAGCTTCATCTGTCTGGTCCATCCAGGGAACGCCACAGCACTCAGTCAAGTACAAACATGTCGCCACTCAAACTGAGCCTCCACGGAGATCCACATCTGGCACACAGCTGGCAGCAGGAACAACGAAAGCACACGTGAGGAGCAGAGGTGAGTCTCATGTGAAACAGTGAATGGTGGATACATGAATACATCTCTAACTCACCAATTCAATAATGCAGTTTACGTGTTAATGCTATTTCTATCATGATACTGTCTGTTTTGAAGGGAGCACCGCTTGTATTTGTGTTCTCAGGCACAGACCAGCATGTCTTCTACTACTGCAGAAACACCAACGTCATCATCACCAGCCCAGGGTTCAAGACCAGCTACAGTAAGAGACTGAGGTTTCAACAGCTGGAGGAGGAAGTCATATCTTTTCAGATTCCTGAGCCTCAAGAATCCACGTCCAACCCAGAAGACTCGCTGACAGTTCTCACACAGCCATCAGAGCTTTCATAAATGTTTACAATCCACCTTTTAAAAAATCCTATACTAGCCTTTGTATTATTGGTAGTAATTGATTTAAAAAATGTGGAATGTGAAAAGGAAATATGATTTAAAAAAAAAAAATTATTATACATTTATTTCCTATAAACAGCCCTTCCTATGTGGAGCCAAAATTCATCGTATACGGGAGCTGCCTCCTTGAGCTTTTTACACACTGCCCTGCGTGCCGGCGTGTGTGTGACATCAGCCACAGAACTTGAGGAACTTTCTTGACAGTAGGTTCAACAATATGTATTTATTATATAAATGATATTTTAAAACAACAACAACATGAACACAGTAGTCATACCTGTAAACCACATCCAGGCTACATCCAGGAGCTCATGGAGCTACTTTTCAACAGAGTCTTCTTTGATCCTGCACCATTTGCTGAGGAGGTGCACAACATCCTCATCCCTGAGACACTGTCCTCCCACTGTGACAGCTGTGATGGACAAAGCTTTCCCTGACACACACACCTGTGGTTTGGAACCCTGCCTGATGGTGTTGCTGCTGGTTTAACAATCCCAGGAACGTCATAGATGGTGTGTCAGCATCCATTCATTACATACAGTACTGATGTACTTCTTGGACAGGATCATGGTTGTCCAGCAGAGGGAGGCATGGCTTCTTCAATGAGCATGACACAAAGTGCTGCAAGAAGTCCAGGAATTGCTCTTTCATCCATCCAGAGCCCCCCCCCACACCCCCTCTTCATCCAGCAGGGCCATTTGTACATTGAAGTTGTGACTCCAGTCTCGTCCATATTCCAAATGTCACTAGGAGCAAAGCTGTGGCGATGCATCACTGTCACCAGGTTGTCATGAAATGCCCCGACATTTTCTCTATTAAAGGGATAGTTCACCCAAAATTCAAATTTCAACTCATTATCTACTCACCCTCATGTCGACTAAGAGCTGTGAGAATTTTCAGAGTCCTCCGTTCCTTCTCTGAGTTACGGGGGGTCCACGCAGCAGTATTTGTCCATAATGGTTGTGAATTTAATAGCCTATCAAATTGTAGCTGACTCCTATTTCTATAAACTGGAACGCATCTCCAATATCTCTGTTCAAAACATTTCTATAACGCTTAAACTGTGGAGGGCATGTATCTACTTTTGGTACAAAAAAAAAGGATGTGCCAGCCAACCCCTTGCTGGGTCGGAGACATAATTTATATGTAGCCTATATTGTTTATTCAGTAGGAGTGATGTAATCTTTTAAAACTATTAATTCAACTTCATTTTAATTTTTAAAAATTTTCTGTTTATGTTATGCTTCTTAAGCTGTTAGATGCTCATTATCAGATAAATATATTTTTATATTTTTTATACTGTGAAGCAATCTGTTTTTGTTTTTTTAACGGACCATACAAATTGAAGTTATTATTATTACTGTTATTGTTATCATTATTTATTCATTCATTGCTTCACAGCTGTTTACAGAAAAGCTTCTGAGTGTAGAAGAAAACAACATCCGGGTTACCTGCTGGAATGCAGCAGGTGGGGGCGGGGCTCAACACCTTTAGTGGGCGGGGTCTCACTTCTGTCAAACAGAAAATTCCGACCTTTGGAACAAACAGGGAGAGAGGCAGAGAGCAGACAGAGAGAGAGCAGAATGGCCACGGACTTCACCCAGGACGCGGTGCTACACTTCCTCCAGAGCAGCGGGGGGTCGGTGAAAAACTCTGATTTACTGCTGCATTTCAGAAACTTCCTCCGAAACCATGCGGACCAGGACCGAAACCGAGAGCTGTTCAAGAAGTTCGTCAACACCGTGGCCACCGTCCGGCAGCAGGACGGCGTCTCTCACGTCGTTCTCAGGAAGAAATTCAAAGGACACGGACACGGACATGTCCCGGGCGACGGTGCTGCAGCGGGTTCTTCCGGACCGAGCCGACACCCAGACTGGAAGAGCTCCCCGGAGACCTACAGGCCGGGACCGAAACCTGCAACACTGAGGGAGGGGCCGGTGGAAGAATCCCCGAGGACAACAAGCCAGCAGCGGCTGCCTGCAGCTGGACTCATCCTCAGCAAGACGGAGAGTTACGTGAAGGTGAAGAAACAACAGCAGGTCAACGCATCTGGACTCTCTGGTGTGTCCACCACATCTGGACTCTCTACATCTGGACTCTCTGGTGTGTCCCCGGCTCAAGCGGTGTCACAGGTCTCTGAGAAAACAAGTGTGTGTGAGCCTCCTGGTCCAGGTGTGTGTGCTCCGGTGTCAGAGCAGAGGTTCAGGTCGGGCTCTGGTCCACCACCAGCAGCAGCAGTCCCTGCAGTCAGACGGCATGAGGAGGACCAGCAGGTGGTTCCAGTCCCCCAGACCCCCTCTTATCAAGCGCCTCCTCCACGCGGCTTCAAATACAGGCCCAGCTACAAATCAGCTGTGTCTTATGATGAAGATGAGGATGAAGAGGATGAGGTCACTGAGAGGCGAGGTTCAGCAGGAGGAGCGTGGCCCCAGGGTGGTCCACTAGGAGACACAGGGAGGGTCATGTCCACCTCCCTGCCGTCTGTCATAGACACACCTGTCATCTCCTCTTCATCATTCTCATCTGGATTCTCTGGTGTGTCCACTACATCAGGACATGTGTCCTCGGCTCAGGCGGTGTCACAGGTCTCTGAGAACACACAAGCGAAGGCGGTAAGTGTGTGTGAGCCTCCTGGTCCAGGTGTGTGTGCACCGGTGTCAGAGCGGAGGTTCAGGTTGGGCTCTGGTCCACCACCAGCAGCAGTCCCTGCAGTCAGACGGCATGAGGAGGACCAGCAGGTGGTTCCAGTCCCCCAGACCGTCAGGGGGAGGGAAGCCTGTCCACAGACTGAGGGAGGTCTTCATCCACGCCGCTTCAAATACAGACCCAGCTATAAATCAGCCATGTCTTGTGATGAAGATGAGGAGGAGGAGGAGGAGGTCACTGAGAGTCGGGGTTCATCAGGAGGAGCGTGGCCCCAGGGTGGTCCACTAGGAGACACATCTGGGTCTCCCGCTATCATCTCCTCCTCTTTATCATCCTCATCAGAGAGAATGGTCCCAAAGATTTACATCCAGGATGCCGAGGGGGCAGTACGGCCCCCTCCTGGACCCGGTCTGACCATCGGCTCGGGAGCAGGGTTGAAACAACAGTGGACGGGGACAGGGACAGAACACATGGAGGAGAGGACATCCAGCAGACCATCAGGGGTCCAGCACACACCATTACCTCAGGACAGCCAGATGTCCCAGGCTGCAGGTGTCCACCAGGAGCTGGAGCACAGCCCACCAGCAGGCCTGTCCTCCAGCCGCAGCAGCGTCCTCTCCCCCTCCCCCTCCCCCTCCCCCTCCCCTGACGTGGGCTCCTCCAGAGGATCAGGGTGGAACAGTAGCTACGAGGAGCTACAGGCCAGAGCAGGTAGGGCAACATAAAGGATACGCCTCATCATGTTTTTCCAAATGTCAACCCCATAAATGTGTGTAAGGGTGTGTTGAAGCCAGACCTCTGAATGTAAACACAGACTTAAATACCGGTATGTCTATTCTTCATAATCATTCAATTCAATGAAAAGTATTTGATAACCCACCAAAACAATCAACACCGATCATACAGCATCATACATTTCATCTGTTTGTGTTGTAGTTTAAGACAGAAAAGGGGACAACGTTGAACAAATGCAACAGAATCAAACTCAACTGATTGTGTATCCTCAACATGACCTGCCTGAGGGAAAAAAGCCCTGAAGAATCCCATTAGAGGAAAGTTTAGAAAAAGACCCAAATATAATCCATTCATACGCCTAGTCATTATTTTTCTCACCTGAATAGGGTCAAATTTTTATCCTTTAGATATCTCCATGAAAATGACTGAGTTGATTACTGATATTCAGACAAACAAAAAATGTATTACAAGTTTTTTGAAATTCTTTGTTAACATGAGGAAATTTGCATAAATTCCACTGTTTTGACGGCACATAGGCATACATAGTATAAAGGTGCTGTGGTGGTCCAGCTTGAGAAATGTATTACAAGTTTTTTGAAATTCTTTGTTAACATGAGGAAATTTGCATAGCTCATTAAAGCTACAGTTGGTAAGTTGATGAAAGTGAAAGTAAACTCAGTGACTTGGTCCAAAATTTCAAGTCAATACACAGGTCCCTTTATGAACCTCTGGAGTCACTCATTCCAATTTTCATGCTGGTTCCACCACAGCGCCTTTATGTATACATGTGCTGTCAAAATGGTGGAACACCAGAACAATGTACTGTATACAAACCCATGCTGCATCCTCTTTTGTGTTTGGGCCTGGCCACTTCACCAGCATTGTTTTCTCTGACCTGTTTCCCTTATATGCTAACGCTCCGGTTGCTAATTGTAAAACTATGTGACAGGTGTTTGCCCATGTGCTGAGTCAGGGTGCGTAGCAGGGCAATTAACTTTAGAATTTTGAATGACAGTGTGTTCCTTGTGAAAACAAGAGATTTTCTTCATGACATTGTGCCCAAAGGGATCATCCCTATGTTCCCCGGGTCCTATGTTCCCCACTTTGTATGGGACAGGGGAACATAGAACCCTTATTCTAAAAAAAGGTCCTATGTTCCCCGCTTTTCCCCAAAAGGGTCCAGACCGGGGAACATTTAGAATGGGGAACATAGGACCTTTTTTCAGAAAAAGGGTCCTATGTTCCCCAGTATGTATTGTGACCGGGGAACATAGGACCCTTTTTGGTGAAAACGGGGAACATAGGACCTGGGGAACATAGGTACGCTCCCGTGCCAAATACAGAGAAGTGTGTTGTGTTTTTTTTTAGAACTGCAGTTTGAGTGTAAAGCTGAATTGTGCTTGTAGTTTAGCAGGACAGGTTCAGGCGGTTGGTGCATGAGTTGCATCATGTTGTGGTCATTGTGGCTCAAGCACCAGGATTTGTGTGTAAACAACTGAGAAAAAACTGTCAAATACTGACACCATCATCATCACTTCATGTCATCTGAAGTCTTTTGGATGACTGTGTGACTGACTGTGTTCTCGCCCCGCCCACAGGCGATTCCTATGACGACCACGAAGAGGCAGTGTCCAGCGGCGGCTCCACGTCCTCGCCCGTGCCGCGGCGGCGTCCGGCGGCGGCCAGGCGGCTCAGCAGCCAGGTGAGGAACAGGATGTGCCTGAGCCTGGGCGCCGACTTGGACAAGGTGCTGCAGGAGGAGGAGGAGGTGAAGCAGTCCCGAGGCAGCGAGGCGGCCCGGCTCAACCGCCTCCACCTCATCTCGTCCTCGCTCAGCCTCCGCTACAACCTGTCGTCGTCCTCGCTGTCGTCGTGCTCCACGCCGCCGCGCTGCCACAGCCTGGCTGACCTGGCGGAGCGGGATGAGCCGGGGAAAGGGAGGAGGAGCCTCCCTGCCTCCGCCACCCCCACGACCCCCACCGCTGCTCATCATGAAAGCCCCAGTAAGCAGGTGAGACTTAAAGGAAAAGTTCAACATTTTGGCAAATCCACTATAGGGATATAGTGTTGGTTTGATGAGGGAAAGGTGAAAATACCACATGCCGTGCAGAGCTCACGTCTCTGCCCCACCAATCTAAAAACAGCTTGCACCAACTATTAAAGGGATAGTTCACCCAAAATTCAAATTTCACTCATTATCTACTCACCCTCATGTCGACTAAGAGCTGTGAGAATTTTCAGAGTCCTCCGTTCCTTCTCTGAGTTACAGGGGGGTCCACGCAGCAGTATTTGTCAATATAATGGTTGTCAATGGACACCAACTTTCTTTGTCCAAAAAGACACACCAAAAAACATCCAAATACCTCCATACTGCTCGTCTGTAATGTCCCTCTTGTATTGAATCCCCGACATGAGAAATTGTTCTGCCGGTCAGTGCAAATCACGCGAGATTTGCACTGACACAGGAAGAGCAGTGAACTGAGACACTACAAACAAACAAGCTTAAGACCTATACTTATTTAATTTTTTTCGGAACAATTTCTCATGTTGGGGCTTCAATACAAGAGGGACATTACAGACCAGCAGTATGGAGGTATTTGGATGTTTTTTGGTGTGTCTTTTTGGACGAAGAAAGTTAGTGTCCATTGACAACCATTGTATGGACAAATACTGCTGCATGGACCCCCCCGTAACTCAGAGAAGGAACGGAGGACTCTGAAATTTCTCACAGCTCTTAGTCGACATGGGGTCAGTAGATAATGAGTGAAATTTGAATTTTGGGTGAACTATCCCTTTAAAGGTAATGAATCTTGAAAATGTTGAACTATCACTTTAAACATACAACACTTTTCTTTTTAAATGCCCTATTCAAACCTAGTGTACTGTGTAAACCTGTCAGTCAGTTCACATTATTCACTCAGTTAGGGAAGTTAATGAAGTTGCTGTTTGTTCCTGTGGTCAGTCCCTGGTTCCTCTGGAGTCCAGGGAGCACGCCTGGCTGGTGAAGGGGGCCACGGGGGCCTGGCCCGACATCTACTCCCTGTTCAGAGAGGACTCGTCACTGCTCAATAAACAAGACTTCATCTCCGGCTTCACCGTGCTGCACTGGATTGCTAAACATGGTGACCACAGAGTCCTCAACACTTTATGGTACGCTGCAACCGTTTTTAAACTGACACAGATTTACATTTATGACTTGTTTATTTACTCAAGTGGGTGATGACAGTGAGTAGATCACCTCACTGCTCTCCCCCATAAGTGTTTAACATGTAGCAGGGGGGTGTCAAACTCAAAGTTTTTTCGTGGGACATATGGTATTGACATTTATTGTTAAAACTGATATTGTTTTAAGTTTTAGTTTTTAATCAGAAATATGAACTGTCAGTTTTCTGTTAAAGGGATAGTTCACCCAAAATTCAAATTCCACTCATTATCTACTCACCCTCATGTCGAGTAAGAGCTATGTCCTCCGTGCCTTCTCTGAGTTAAATCAGGGAAGGGTCCTGAGACACTAAGAGCTTCCGCTACAAACAAGATTAAAATGTAGACTTTGTCCAAAAACCATCCAAATACCTCCATACTGCTTGTCTGTAATGTCCCTCTTGTATTGAAGCCCTGACATGAGAAATTATTCCGCCAGTCAGTGCAAATCACACAAGAGGAAGAGTAGTGAACTGAGACACTGGGAGCTTCCATTACAAACAAGATTAAAATATAGACTTTTTTTTCTTCGGAACAATTTCTCATGTGGGGGCTTCAATACAAGAGGGACATTACAGACGAGCAGTATGGAGGTATTTGGATGTTTTTTGGTGTGTCTTTTTGGACAAAGAAAAGTGGTATCCATTCACAACCATTATATGGACAAATACTTTCTACTTTTTTGTACTGTTTTTTATTTATTTATTTATTTTTACAGTTTTTCTCGATTGCTAAGACCCCCAGTAACTCAGAGAAGGAAAAATGGGATGAAATGGATGTGGAGGACTCTGAAAATTCTCCCAGCTCTTAGTCGACATGAGGGTGAGTAGATAATGAGTGAAATTTGAATTTTGGGTGAACAATCCCTTTAATGCTGCCTTAAGGCAAAATAAGAATATATCAGCTTTGGTGAAAACTGTATTGTGATTTCAGAAAAGGGTGCAAAAACACAATAGAACAAACACATAGTGTATATTCAGCCTGGTTTTCTCTCCTATGCCGTTTGTCCGTGCCAGATTCTTGGCATCTCTTCTCGGCAGCAGCAAGTTCATTCATGTTCAGGGTTCGCTCAAAATAGAATGGAGGTGTGCACCAGTGAGACGACTTCTATTCTGTTGCACCGAGCAGCAGATAGGGCTTGGTCATGTACTGCACAGTATGTGCGGTAGCTGCTGCAGTGTATTATGGGTTTTGTGGTGTGCTTTGGCCCCAGGCCTTGAGTTTGACATTTTAGCACAACCCTCTCAACATCTTGTGTTCATCTCAAATTAAAGCTGAGATGAAAAGCTGCACTTTGAGTCACAAGGTTAGGGTGTCATGTGTTTCATATATTGGTGTTATTGACATTGACGTACTCTAATGGCCATCTGTGTCTAGTCTGGTTCAGTTCAGCTTCACCAAAGGACCAACAAACTGATGAGGCAAATAACAGTTCTGACAATAGGCAATCTTGATGAATAAGATGAGATAAAATAAGTTGCAGCAGCAGACAACAGCAAAGACTGTAGAGGACAGACAATAAATAGCAGTAAAAAGAAAGCAGTATTTGTAATAGAGTATGATTAAGGTTATGATTAATACAAAATAATAAATAAAAAGAAATATAAATATATATACACATTTGAATTATGTTACGAACTTAATTTGTATCTATTTTTTCGCAATAGTAACATGACATGTCCAGTTTCCTTCATTTACATTTTATCCCCTTTTACAGCTGCACATAATCTTAACATCAAGCAGTAGAATACAATTATAATCAATAGAACACAAGATCAATTATATACACAAATTTAGAGTGAATAAAATGAAGTGAAGAAAATAAATAATTAAATATAATAATAATGATAATAATTATTGTCATTTTAAAAAAAAATAGCATGGTGTGACTGATGTTCTGGCTGTGGTTTCAGGTACGGAGTCCAAAAGGCCGGTTTGATGTTCGACATAAACGCCAGGTCGACGTGCGGCCACACACCGCTGCACATCGCCGCCATGCACGGCCACAGGAACATCATGCGGCTGCTGGTCAATAAGTTCGAGGCCGACGTGAAGCTGAGGGACACGGCGGGGAAGAGGCCCTGGCAGTACCTCAACGGCAACACGCCGGTGGACATCTTCCAGCTGCTGGCGGCGCCGGCCCGGGCCGCGGTGGGCGGGGTCAGGAGAGCCGACGCCAGCTGGGAGCAGCAGCAGCAGCAGCAACAACAACAACAGCAGCGCCGCCGCCGCCGCCATCACCTGTCCACGGCTTCAGGAGAGAGGCCGTTCACCATCGCGGGCGCGGCCAAGGTTAAAAGGTCATCATCCATCGCCGCGCTCCTCAAACACAAATCTCTGCGGAGGTTTTATGGCCATCAGTCTGACTCCTCCATCTGAGCTGAGACCAGCCTCAGATGATTTATCAGTGGACCTGAGTCTGAGCATGACATCAACATCAAAACATGACACTGACGTCTTTGCCATGGCAACAAGTGACTGTGCCACACACACTACTGCAACAACAACGTATTTACTTAGAGTTTTCTACGGTAGGCTGCCAACAAACATGAAGTGCAGATTAAAATGGTATTTGTGATTAGGACTGTGTTATGATTCAACAGATTCAGGGTTGCAAAGGGATGGAAAGTTTCCAGTAAATTTACGGTAAATTACCAGAAACTTTCCATGGGAAGTTAAGATGGGGAATTTTGGGAAATATTCCAAATTGGAAACTTTCCATAGGAATTATGGGAATTCATGGGAATATATGGGAATTTATGGGAATTAACTGGAAATTGGGGATAATTTAAACAAACTGTATCATATCCAAACACACATTTGTAATAAGTAGGCATCCATGCAAAATAATACAATTAAAGTTCCCTGTTAAGGGCCAACCTTCAATTTTGTAAATTTCAGATTTATTCCTGTAAATTCCTATATATTCACATTATTCCCATATATTCCTGATATTCCCGTTAATTCCCATATAATCCCATTTATTCCCATATATTCCTGTTATTCCAATATATTCCCATTAATTCCCATGGAAATTATCCAATTTTGAAAATTCCCAGAATTTTTTTTGCGACCCTAAACATATGTTAACTATACATATAAAGCTCTTAACCCATCTATTTCTGTAACTTCTTCATGGAGTCCTCCAGAATAAAGGTCCAGTCAGACCAGCATCTCCAGTATATTTGTAAAATTCTGGCGTGATATCAACGTCTGTGACGTCGTCACGATTAGCTCACAGAGACAAATGAGATGCAAACCAAAACCAGAAAGTTCAGGTACATGGAGTCATCGTCAACTGTTTCTCAGGATCTCAAGGCATGTGAGAAATGTCCTGCAAGACAGTTCTGGCTTCAGTTCAGCAGTCAGATTGGAGTCGAGGTAACAAGCATGTTGCTCAGACTTTTACAAAACTAGTTCTAATGATGATGATGACGTGTCACCAACAGCGCAGGCCGCCTCAGTCCAGCTCCCAGTGGAACCAGACTGACGTGTGTTTATCAGTGCAGTACGGATCAAAGGCAGGTTATTAACAGACTCATACGTCAAAGATCTGCATATTCAAACTGTAGTGAGCTTCCGTGAACATTAGTGTTAAACTGCAGCTGAAAGCCAGATCACTGCTCAGCACGCAGCACTGAAACCATAAATGACGGCTTCAGTGGACGCTTTGTTTCTAGGACTTTTAAGGTGTGAAAGAGATACCGCTGTGAGGCTGAGCAGCATCATCCATTCAACAGTTGTTTTTGTTCAGGTTTCTGCCGAGTCGTCCTCTGCTGCCCAAGAAGTCTGAGACCACCTTCCACATGACGGCTCTGCAGTCAAACAAACTACAGACGGTCATATCATAACTTGCAAATTGTGCCAAGGCTCAACAAGGCACATATCAAAGAAGAGGCTCCGCCCACTTTCCATCAATCAGTATGGCACTTTTGGTTATTTTGTGCTGCCAAAACAAATTTAGAGTAATTGTGATTCTCTCCAAAAAGCTAATTAAATTAAAGCTAAGTTGCTTTATTGAAAAACAGCCAAATGAATGAAACTACAGTAAAGATTGTTCATAAAAATTTTTTTTTTGATACTCTACTCAACCCAAATTTCAAGCACATAAATAACATAACCTCATTGCCCAAAGTGCTGCACAACATAAACACAGTCTAGTGCCAGCAATATAGATAATGGTGAGAAAATAGCAGATGAAGTACAGATGAAAACATCTGTATGTGTATGAACTGAACTTGTCAACTGGCACCACACTTAATTAATGATCAATTAACAAAGATCTTTGCAGAAGGCAGGGTTTAATTAATATTAGCCGTAACTCATCAGTCATTTTTCCAAACCCCGGTAGATGACCTCAGGCCATGACAGAGGAGACAGTTACCATGGCACCACAGTCAGAAGTACAAGGATGGATGAACGTGGACATACAGTCATTTATTCATCAGCAGTCTGCTCTGAGCTGGAGACACTGGACCTGACTGGGATTGGTGTGGTCTCAGTCAGACGGTGTGATAAGTCTGAACTGGTTCCATGTTTGTCCTTCTAATGTCACACCCACAATATTTACCTTAAAGGTCCCATATTCTGAAAACCAGGAAAAGCAGGTTTTTTCTGGTCTCTACATAAAGTGATCCTCCCTGAGCCTACCAACGGGTTCTGCATGGACTCTGCAGCCCAGCGACTGGTAAAACGCTGCTCATACAGGCTGTTCAGACTCAGCTCCTGTGGTGATGTCACCACGGTGACGGAGTGAGGCCGGCCCCTCAGCGCCAGAAATCGCCTACCAGCTCTATTTCTATGGCTGCAGTGACCAGCAACAAACTCCTGAGTTAAACTGATGAAACACCCACCAATTTGGAGTCATAAAGTGGTAATAATCTTTGCCATGTACAGTAATCATGTTACTTAAAGGTGCATTGCACAGAAACAGCTTATTCTCAGTAGAGCTCATTGGAGCCACGTTTAGACAGCCCACTGACCACGGATCAGTTTGGGCCAATACATTTACAACACAGTCTGACAGCTGAGTGAAATTGTGTAAAAAGAGTAGAATATGGGATTTTCATTTGTCATTTGTCTCAACTGATGTTATAAATATAGGCTATTTGAAATTAATTATGACACCAATTAATTGGTGGGCCCAATTCATTCGAAATAAAAACATCACACACACAAAAAATAATAATTTCAGGATTTTCATGCCCCCCACTACAGTAGCCTACCACAACCATGCCTGTAGGCTAAAAGCTAAGCTAACCATGAAGCCGGGTGTAGCTTCTCCTTTGACTAGCTATGTGAGTAGAATCACAGAAACGATTCTAAGTATTATTTCATTTCTCAGATGGCGGCCTGTCGCGCTGCTGTTGGACTGTGTTTTGTCTTCAGATGTCTCAATGTTGGTCCACCCCCTCCCTGCACACTGTAACACTACTGTCACAACCACCTGTGGCTTTTACAATACACTTGGTTTGTTGTCGTCACAGTTACAGAAGTGTTGCTCAAATGAAGCTCACACTGATCTGTGTGTCTGCACGTTATTTGTTTCTGCCCCCCCCAAAAAATACTAAACCAAACCACGTGATGTCGATGTTCAGACTGACAGCAGTGGTTATTAGGGAAGTGATCAATAACAATGAATCTGTCTGGACTTCACTCATCAGACCACTGTGTAGCCTAGTAGATATCTGAGCCACAGGAGGGTGACCTCACCTACTGTCATGTCTAGAATCTAGCTGCATAAAACACATCATATGTTTTAAACTGGGAGATCATGAATTATTACCTGAGTTTGTCTGCAAAGAAGCCTTGTGTCAAAATCTGGATTTGAGTCTAAATGTAAGACATTACACCACAATTAGTAAAAAAAAATATATAAATATAGGCTATATAATGTGTTTTATTCAGATTACAGGTGTGAGACACAGGACTAGATGGTTTCTGGACCATGTGACACTAAGGATATGAAAACACACCTCAAATAACATGTCAGCGACTTACTGAGGTGTTATTGTCTGATCATTAGGAGGAATGTTCATTGAGTCTCCAACATGTTGGAGAAACTGCAGGATGCGGCGGACATGTTCACTCATGTCTGTGTGTGTGTCTGTGTGTGTGTGTGCTCTTGTATTTGTTGCTTCGAGAACATCAGCGCCTGTTTCAAACACACATCAGGCAGTTAAGGCATATGGTTTATGCTCGGTTTAGGTGTAAAATAGAGATTATTTGATGTAGAAGGAACAAACGTGTGTTTGAAGGTTTGAAGCTCGGCTGCACGCTCTGAAATATCTGGTTCAGCCTGTGGTGGATCACAGTTACATAATGATCTACACCTCAACAACATCAACTTTGTGCTGATGCTGACTTGTCTTGGAAATCCCAATTGGAAATACTGTAAGACAAAAATAGTCTAATTGAAAAATCAACCCACTTACTACACGAATACTGCTAAGAATATACGTTCAGGCAGTGTGATGAATTGAAAAAAAAATAAAAAGTTTTCTAATTAAGTGCTCACTATCATTATCACTATCCTGTCTACTATGGCCACATCATTTACAACCAAGTCCAAAAATATGAACATGAAAAAATAAAGTTTTATGGTGCTGCCAAATGTTTTATGGTGCTGCCCTTTTTTTCTTTTTTTAAAATAAGTTGTTTTGGAGTCTTTAGGGTTGTAGAATATGGTAGTTGTGAGTCAAAGATGACTCTGTAAAGCATGTGAAGGATTAAAGGCGTTGGAACAGTGATTGACACATGCAGCTGTTCCTCATAATTTCAATAATGTGACCAGTGTGACAACCTCTCTCCTGTTTATGATAAAAGCATGTTTGACTCCAGTGAAGCTCCAAAGGTCGTTCCACCTGCTGCAGATGCTTCCTCCAACAATGAGACAGTCTGTGTTCTGTGATACTGAGAGATCCATGTCCAAGTTTATATGACACTGTAAGAAGCCACACCTTGGACTGAAACCACTGCAGCTGCGTTGGCTCGCCCTCCAATTTCCAGTTCTACAACTGGGCCGGCCACATGTGCATTGTGTCAGGAGCTGAGACTCTTTCTAGATCCAAAGGGGAAAACACATCATACCTGGCACTGCCCATCGCTTTCCTTGTTCAGGGTTTTCTACAGAGTTTTTCCTCTGAGGGTCTGAGGACAGAGGATGTTGTTATGAAACAAACTGTTTGTGAAAATGGGCTACAGCCTACAAATAAAATTAAGCCAGTTTTATTTGTATCACCCATTTTCACAAACATTTTGTTTCCCATCTTCCCATCTATTTCCCTCCTCAACCTGGACTAATGCAATACAGTTGTACTTTAATCTGGAGTGAGGAATAACCCAATATTGATGAGCACAACCACCTCAAGCACACATAAATATATATATACCATATAGGTAATTTTTGAACAACATATCACTTAAACTCAAATTCATATTATCTAAAGGAGTTTAACATAATTCATATGAAATATCCTGCTGTCAGATTTGGTTAATTTCCATTGGTTTAACAGCTGCCGCCACCTGGTGGTTTGGTTGGGTCACAACATGGCCTGTAGCCACCATGTGTTTCTCCTACAACTGATTCTATCACTTCCAATTCACTTGAAACCCCATATTAAGTTTTACTGTAAGTATATGTAGGGTCAATTAAAAGGATAAAAGTTAATAAAAAACAGTTTTGTTATGTTACATACTGGCATGTTGTGACCTTTTGTGGTAGAACATATTCTAACCTTCAACAAGATGTGATCAGTATAAGGGATGTAAGATCATCGTTTAATTGATTGATGATTAATAGATTCATTTTATTTATCTTTTTTATTTAAAAAAAGTATTCTGAGGAACTACCCAGGTCAGGAGACACCTTTATGTTCTGTGAAATCATTGGCTCTGATAAGAAAACCAGATGATGTCACCCTGCCAGTCAGGATTATAGAAGATGCTGCATACCAGGGAATGTAAGGAATCTAACGAAGCCTCTCTGCTGCTTCCCTCAAGACTCCAGTTTGTTCTGTTAGTGTTGAAAGTACCAGAGGTGAGGACTAAGTCTGGACCTAGGTCCTGGCCCAGTCCTGGACTTCAGGACCATCAGTTTGTCCCGTGGCCTCTCAGCTACACAACCAGACTGTACAACATGAATGAATGAAGACAAAGGACTCTGTCAGTTTTCATACTGGTATCTCTTTATTTGGTGCCGCGGTGTGTTCAGGGACCTGGAGCAGCTACCAGCAGCCGCCACAGCAGGAGCAACAGAGCTTTTTGCAGGAATAAAAATATATTAAACAGAACTTCAAGAGATAAAAACAGAGCGTGTTGTTTTAGCTTCTTTTTTTTTCTTTTTCTTTTTTTACATCAAAGTGAAGATTGTCACTCATCTTCTTTTTCTGAGTCTGCTCAGCTCAAAAAAACCTAATTTTGTCTCTTAGCTTACTATTAAAACGCCTCCAATAACTCAAGGTTGTTTTATTACATATGAATATATGAACTAAACCTTTAGTTGTCTCTGGGTGCTGTTACACAGAGACCACATGTGGACTATTTTCCTTAGCAGGGGGCTTTATCATTCTAACCTGAATTAGTTAAAACAGGTTTAAAGAATGAGGCTTTGACTGTAAAAGAGTTTTTGAGAGGGTTTGTTTTAAACTGCCTCTGGTCTCAGATGGGTGGGGTTTACAGCAACAGCCACATGAAGCTGCTGCAGTAACTAATGATCAGTCCTGAGGGGGAACTAGGACTGAAGCGGGTGAATAAAACAACCTGAGAAGCTTTCATTCAGCAGAGCAGTCACACCGAGCTGAGAGGGAAGGGAGACAACAAGGATTCATAGGTAGGATTCTTAGTAACAATCAAATTGCACGTCACTAAAAAAAAAACAAAAAAAACCCTAAACAAGACAAACTAAAAAAAACAAAAACAACTTGTTTTCTATCTGGGTGAGTACGACAGATAATCGTCAGTACAGTAACATTCATACGTTTGATTTAGACTCGTTAAAGAGGAAGTTATAAATAGATAGAGGAAACCATGCAGAGTGAGTCAGGGAGGGGAGAGGACAGAATAAAAACATAAATAAGTGAAATAAAAGAAGAGTTTAAAATGTGAACAACAAATATAAGTTGACAAACAATTCCAAAAGTCTTCCAGGACAAGGACAGAGGGCGAGACACGCGGGGGGGGACAAGTCAATTCAGGGTTTTTTTGAAGGTAACTTTTTCTATTTATTGTTTTTTTTTTATACCTTTCTATATACTGTATTCATTTCAACAATATCATTAATCAGATAGTAGCAGCACTTTTTTAGTTTTTGAATGTTTAATTTTTTTTTTGGGCTCTGTTTTCCTGCAGCAGGGGGCATGATGGGAACTGACCTCAGTACAGCTGAACAGCCCGCGGGCATTCGCACCAAAACCAAAACTACTTTAACCTCTGACATCATCTGTGTTGTTGCTTTTGGGGGGGGGGTTAGAATGATGTGTCCATGGAGGACGGCGTCCCTCCAGGAGCTGCCTCTGTATTGCTTTTCATGCAAATGTGAACACTGAACACGTCTCCTCCTCTGAACACACCGACTATTGCTGAGGGAGCCGCGCCTCGCTGCCGTTACCGTGACGCAGGACACGGTCCCAGCGCTCTGATTGGAGGAGTTTAATGTGAGGGTGGGGGGCGGGGGGCAGGCAGGTGATGTCAGAGTTAAAGTGGTTTGGGTCGACGGCTTCCGTGGCTAGGAGGAGCTGACAGGCTGCAGAGGCGGGCAGGGGGAAGAACTGCCTTCCTGTCGGGACAACAGGACACTGCAGGTGCTCAGACCTCCTCCTCCTCCTCCTCCTCCTGATGTTACGGCCCCCGGCACAGATGTTGCCCCCTCCTGGACGACGATGGTGGCGGTGACGTCCTCGTTGTACAGGCGTTTGATCCCGTCGTAGAAGTCGTCCACCTCCATCTCCTCCACCTGGACACACAGTGGGACCAGGACTGTCAATGTGCTTATTATGTGGTTTAGTCCTTACTTTTATTACGTTTTTCAGTTTGATTTTAGTGAGTTCAACAAGTGATGAATCAGTTTTAGTTTAGTTTTTATTTTTGAGGAATTGACCAGTTTTTATTTAGATTTAAATACTTATATTCTGCTACGTAGCCAAGGCGACAATCATTGACGATCATCGTTCCACAATCAACTTTGTGACCGTTATGAGAGTGCATCATCCAGGTTCTTACAGAACTCTGCTTTTTGCCGTACAGGTCAGTGTGTTCACCTTTTATTTTGGTCGTTGTCGCTCGTATCGCTCCGAAAAAAACGCTCCGTCGCTCAGCTGCATTCGCTTGTCAATTTGGCACAGAGCCACAGACTCGCAATTTCGCTTTGATGACGTCATGGCTACTGCCACGTGTCACCACCAGGATTACGGCAGCCAATCAGCACTGAGCGACGAGCGACTGACGGCTGGAGAGTTGGGATTTCTCATCCTGAGTGACAGAGCGAAAAAACGCTCCATCGCTCTGTCGCTTGGAGCCACAGTGGTTTTTCGCCAGGGTGATTTAACGCTCAATCGCTCATTTGCATTGACTCAACATGTGAACTCATCGCCAGCAAGAAACACAAAAGGTCCGGTGTGAACGCAGCTGTACATACTCAAGGATTCCAGTTGAGACATAGCATAGGAAAAGCTGAGAACAGTCATGTGAGAATCTGCAACCAGTCAAACGATCATTTAATGTATTATTAAAGGAATAGTTCACCCCAGAATGAAAATGGACATGGACATGCACTGCTACGCCGAGACCCCCTGTGACTCAGAGAAGCCACGGAGGACTCTGAAACTTCTCCCAGCCCTTAGTCCACATGAGGGAGAGTAAATAATGAGTGAAATATCATTTTGGAGTGAACTATTATTTTAATGCTGTTACTAGGTGCTTTGATTCCCTACACGATGTTACCGTGGTGACGGTGTTACCTTGCGCTTGGCGGAGGCCTTGCAGCGCAGCGTGACCTTCTGCAGGCGGTTACAGTGGTAGAGGTTTGTGGGTGGGGAGAGCAGAGTTGGGATGCTGCTGTCGCTCCAGGGCTGCGTGCTCCCCTCCTCCCCCCCAGCAGGTGTCTGTGGCCGGGGGGCCGAGGTGTCGGTGAGGGCGTGGCTCCTGGAAGACTCTGTGGTGGAGGTGAGGGTCCCTGGGGGCCGACAATTCACACAAACACATGAATTATTGGATTCATTAACTTCTGAATATTCTAACAAGAAGGTTTTGTTGTCCTATCCCGAGAACTTGGAGCTTCCGGTACCCATAATGCAACACAAGTGGCAATAGTTCTGGGCGTGATATGGGTGTGATAACTTGTCTTCAGCCTCCATCAACACTGAGTCCAGTGGACAGGGTTTATCACAACCCGCCACCTGGACACAGATGATACAGAGGTGGGGGTCTCCCTCAAACGTACCCAGTGTGGAGCAGGGGGGCGGGGGGTCCTGGGCCGGGTGCAGAGTGGGGGGGCTCTGCAGGGGTTGGTAGATGTAGACAGTGTTGGGAGGCAGGGAAGCTCTCAGTGTGGACAGACTACGAGCCACCAGCTCTCGACTCCGGATCAACTCAGAGCTGTCGATCTGACAACAACAAGACAACATTTACATATTGAGTCATTAAACGGTAAAATACCAACTACATTGTAGCTCAGGACGAGACAGAAGCCGTCTGGTACCTGTGCCCTCTTCAGCAGGTCGATGGTCAGAGCCAGCCAGTCGGGGCAGCAGGTCTCCAGCTCCAGGGTGATGAGGGCCAAGGCCAGCATGGATCCTCTGAGCTACAGGGACAAAACAAGGACATATACATATACATATACATATACACAATACATGACAAATCAAATACATAGAAAACTGAGCCTCAGAACATTTTGACCTTACAACGCCACGGCTCCATCATGGAGGAGCCCAGTGAAAGGTTGTGTGTGTACCTGTATGAGTGTGTGGTCAGCCAGACAGTGGTAGAGTCGCTGTGTGAGCAGGGCGAGGTGCTGAGAACGGTTCAGTCCCAACATGGAGTCCAGAAACCCGGAACGACACGACAACACCATCACATGGAACTGAGGTGGAGAGAGGAGAGGAAGGGAGAGGAGAGGAGAGGAGAGGAGAGGAGAGGAAGGGAGAGGAGGAGAGGAGAGGAGAGGAGAGGAGAGGAGAGGAGAGGAGAGGGGAGGAGAGGAGAGGAGAGGAGAGGAGAGGAGAGGAGAGGAAAGGAGGAGAGTAGAGAGGAGGAGAGAGGAGAGGAGAGGAGGAGAGGAGAGGAGAGGAGAGGAGAGGAGAGGAGAGGAGAGGAGAGGAGAGGAGAGGAGAGGAGAGGAGAGGAGAGGAGAGGAGAGGAGAGGAGAGGAGAGGAGAGGAGGAGAGGAGAGGGGAGAGGAGGAGAGAGGAGAGGAGAGGAGAGGAGAGGAGAGGAGAGGAGAGGAGAGGAGAGGAGAGGAGAGGAGAGGAGGAGAGGAGAGGAAGGGAGAGGAGGAGAGAGGAGGAGAGGAGAGGAGAGGAGGAGAGAGGCTGGTGAATGATCCAACAAGACCCAACAACACTTCTCTGTTTCAACACCATACATCTTTATGGTTGTCAAGCTCCCACAACCTGAGGGCAAATATTTTTTTCTCCTGAAAATAAAAATGTCAAACTTGAAACCTAACTTGCTTCTACCAGCAGGTGTCACTATGTGAAGCCACTAGATTACAGACACAAACATCTCATCAGATAATCAGCTCCTCATGACCTGATGACAGATCAGCAGCTGTGAATGTGGACATTTCTAAGACACAGCTTTGAGCCTGGCTTTAGATCAGATTTTACTTTTAGTCTTAGCCTATTCATTGTAGAATTGTAGTTATTTTCATCATGTCCTTGCACTTATATTAACTTTTACTTCCTTTTGTGTGTGTGCTACATTTTATTTGTATGAAAAGTGCTCTATAAATAAATTGATTGATTGATTGAAATTTTCACTGAGCAAATATTCCACTAAAATACCACATAAATGTGTGTGTGTGTGTGTGTTGCAGACATACAATGTGCAGAAAGTCCAGTGCTGTGGCGGTGTGCAGGTCCCAGTTCAGTTTGTCCAGGATGATCCTCTCCATCCTCAGGATCTCTGATGAAGAGCAGCCACAGCTGCTGGAGACAACCAGCTCCTTCAGAGAGGGCACACACTGACACACACACAAACACACACACCTGTTAGGACCACCATCTCAGTACACATTAAAGGGATATTTCAACATTTTGGCAAATTCACCTATTTAGTGTTAGGAGTAGCTTTATCACTTAAACTGTCGGCAGGGCAGAGACGTGAGCTGCACGGTACTTTCCCATTTCCCTCATCAAACTAAATATAGTTTGATGCGTGGTGAATGTGCAGGTCACAACTTGTCCACCAGAGTGTTTTGGAGTTGTTGGATTGTCTATTTGATGACTTTGATGAGGGAAAGGCAAAAATACCATATGCCTCCGTAGCATTAGCTGAGCTCACGTCTACCTACTATCCCTTTAACACTCATAACATTATGTATTCATTTTGAGTAGTTTGTCCTCACCTCGTCCTCCTCACATGTCTTGGCAGCCAGGAAGAAGCAGGCGATGGCGATGCAGCGTAGGTACTTTGGACGAGCCTGGGAATAAACAACAACAACAAAATAATCCAATCAATCAGTAAATCAATAACATCTCCAGTCAGTCTTACATGAGTGTGCAGCCTTCTGTTGTCATGAGCAAGCAGAGCTGTGTGTTGTTGTGTTATACAATATCAGTTTAAATGTTTGCTTCAAGTAGAATATGTGTACAAATCTAGTGCAACATATTTAGCTGCTTGTTTCAGTAGGTATTTAAAAACATGGTTTTGTCAACATAAAACACAAACTGAGTTTTAGTGAATAACGCTTATATTTGAATATGAATAACACAGAGAGTCTCTGCTTCCACAGAGCAGATTTAATAATAATATTGAAGTGAAAGTATGAGGAGCTACTCATCACCTGGCTAATGCTGTCTCTACACTAAAGCATGGTGGGAACAGCAACATGCTATGGGGGATTTATTCAGCACCAAGGACAGAGGGAAGAATCAATGCAGCCAAAGCAACCCAGCTTGGAGTGATCTTTCATTCAGACAACATCAAGGCTGGTTTGGGGCTTAGAGACACATGTCTATGTTTTTATATCAAGCAGGGTATGTGGACAGGACACACTGCCCTGTCTGCTCTCACCAAAAATGTTTGGAGTCAGCTAGAGCTGATAAAGAGCTGCCAGTGTTGACCAGTGCCAGAAGACCAGAGGGACAGAGACATGTTGGTGCATGTCTAGTCATATGCACCAGCATCTCATACATTAAATGACCCAGTTCAGCTCCTACAGTCTGTTGAAGGACAGGTCTCTTTTAGCTTTAGTGGTCTGAAGATGTGAGGTCAGCCTTGAGCGTTGAAACTCAACACACACCTCTTATTATTGTATCTACTGTATGTTGTAGAGTAGAATTGCATTTTATTCTATATTTAGGTGTTATTATTATATATCTTTTACAATCAATGCCATTTTGCCAGTGATCTTTGGATTACTATGAACTAGTAAAATGTACAAGTTCCTCACAAATAATGACTGAAATGCAATCTACATCATAATGAACTTAGCAACATGAAGGAGTGATGAAGTACCATTGAGACGGTTACTTACTTACTACAACTATATGAAGATTACTCCAGATAACTGACAGTCATTGTAACCGTTTCTTTCACCTTTGTTTATTGAGCTTGTGATAATCTTGGAACATTTTGTCCCTCAGATAAAAACATCCTGTCTGCTGCGTGGGACAGTCCTGACAGGGGAGAAGGATCAGAACTGACACTAGTTCCTGTGTAAACACTGACAATCCAGCTGAGAAGCAGCTGAGAGAAAAGTCAAGGTAGCTGCAATGGAAACAACATTTGACCAACCAGGGCCGCTGCTAGGAATTCTGGGCCCCCTGAAAGAATACTAAAGTGGGCCCCTGACTTTTCCACTTTTTTTTCTGAGACTATTATGATTTGTCATATTATCATTTTTATTTAGCCTACTTTGTTTTGATGCTAATGCAGCATTACTATAAATATTAGTCAGTGTTTTATGCAGAATAATTCAGCCATACAAAGATTTGACAACTGTTTTTTTTTTTGGGGGGGGGGGCCCTACTGGGCGCTGGGCCCCTAGAATTATCATCACCTTTCTACCCTATACAACGGCCCTGTGACCAACTCATGTTTGTTTACCCTACAGCTATTTTCCTTGCTTTCTCTAAATTCTTACATCCATTACTCAAGCAACATGTCTTTAAAGGGATACACCAACATTTTTTATGTGTCTTGCCTCACTCCAGAGTCCATGACCAGCAGATAGACACCATCCTCTCGACTGTGCGTGCAGTAACAAGGGAGATAGAGCCGTATCACCCGTAATTAGCTTAGCTCAAACACTGGAAGTGTATGGGTAGTGTTAGCCTGCCTCCACCTAAAGTCATCAGAGACACTCTTCAGCAACTGTAAACGGACCGATCTTCATCTCAGAGCTGACAAAACTCTCCGGTAAGGCATCTTGAGTGGTCAAATGCCGGTAACGGGACGGGATCGGTCAAAACGGTTTATTTTGGTTCAAGCTAGCTACATCGAGGGTAGGTTAGCTTCCTATTTCAAAGTAAAAGCACTTCTGTATGTAAAGGGCAACGGGTGTTTTATTTTGTGAAAGTAACCAGAAGTGTGTTGGTCACAACAGCTAGCTTGAGTAGCGCCAATTTCGTCTGAACAAAATAGTAAACAGCTGGTATTTAGACAAATCAACGACACACTGCTGATCTAAACGGATACTTTCTCACCTAAAAATGTTTGAAATGTTTATAGAATGATATATTTACAGAGTTTAGAGCTAAAATGACATCAGCTTCTGACTGCTTGGGTAGGAGGCAGGCTATTTCTTCCTATACATTTCCAGTGTTTGAGCTAAGCTAATTACGGGCGATGCGGCTCTATCTCCCTTGTTACTGCACGCACAGTCGAAATGATGTTGTCTATCTGCTGGTCGTGGACTCTGGAGTGAGGCAAGACACGAAAAAAAATGTTGGTGTATCACTTTAAACTTATCATTTAGTAATTAGTTAAAAGGCAACATTTTCTTGCATAGATATAGATAAAATGCTCAGGGTACACATAATTTATTTGGTGCACAACCAAATAGTGGAAAGATTTGACTTGTGCTTTAAGTTTGTTTTCCCACTGGTCACTGATCCATGATGATGCTGTGCTACTAGTGTTGAGTTACCTTGATGGGAGCGAGGAAGCGGTCCAGGATGCTAACAGCTAACACCAGGGTCTCTGGGTACAGCTGCAGCCTGCTGTGGAGCTCCGTCAACCAGCGCACGGCCTCGTCCCGCTGGGCCGGGGAGATGTCTGTATCCTACAGTCAACAACAAGGAAACAATATCAGCCTCATGGTCTCTGAGGCCCTGGGGATATTTGCACTGCTCAGTGGAACATTTGTTTCCCCAAGGGGACAATAAAACATACCCAGACTCAACTTGTAATCCTGGTTTCACTCTCACTATTCCCCTTCTGCCAACTTTATTCTTTACCTTCAAACAGTGTAAAAGCTGATAACTGTAAATACATCAAAAATTATTAAAATAATATTTTTGATCTTATATGAAACTACTTTCTTGCGAATATCAAAATGAATTCTGCCAGTTCGCCAGTGGCCAAATAATTATCTGTTATTTAAGAACACAACATAAAGAAACCAAATGTTTGCTCATGATTGATAAAAAAGTATTGTAATGTCAAGAAGGTCAATTTCCAACTACTACTGCATTCTCTACCTATACAAAATAGACCTGATTGGGATCATTAGAGCCTACCACAATCATTAACGCATTACGGTTAAAATGGTTTCCATTCGTCTGTATAAAAACAGCTGCAGAGCCATAAACTGTTTATCTCAAGGAGCTTCATTTCTATACAACAACCACATTTCGATGATCATCTACTGACATTAGCATCATGGATTTAGTTGCAAACAGAAATGCAGTTTTTATTGATATGTTCCACTGTTTAATGCCAATAAATGACTCTTCTTCTTCTTCATAAGGTATAGATGTATTATTAAACTAACTAACTAACTAACTAACTAACTAACTAACTAACTAACTAACTAACTAACTAACTAACTAACTACTATTATAGTGGCATAAAATGTTTAAAACAAGACAGTTAAATTGTTAATTATCTGTATGACAATTAGGGTTGCAATATTCTGGGACTTTTCAAAGTTCCCATGGGAATTTATGGGAATATATGGGAATTAAAAGGGAATATATGGTAATAAACGGGAATATATGGGAATTAACGGGAATAACAGGACTATATGGGAATAAACAGGATTATATGGGGAATTAACAGGAATACATGGGAATTACAGGAATATATGGTAATAAACAGGATTATATGGGGAATTAACAGGAATATATGGGAAATGGGAATAACAGGAATATATGGGGACTTAACAGGAATATGGGAAATGGGAATAACAGGAATATATGGGAATAAACGAGAATATATGGGAATAATTGTGTTGTAATTGTATTGTATTATTTTATTTAATTGTATTATTTTGCATGGATGTATATTTATGTTTGGATATGATACAGTTTGTTTAAATTATCCGCAATTTCCAATTAATTTCCATAAATTCCCATGAATTCCTATGGAAAGTTTCCAATTTGGAATATTTCTAAAATTCCCCATCTTAACTTCCCATGGAAAGTTTCTGGTAATTTACCATAAATTTAGGCTACTGGAAATTTTCCGCCCTTTGCAACCCTGATGACAATTAATCGTCAACTAAAATGTCATGATTGTGACAGTCCTCATACAACACACAACTCAACACAAAGAAGAGTGTATCCAGAGGGAGGTAAGAGGAAACCTCCAAACACACAAAACAAAACAGGATGTGAGTCCTCTCCTCCTCGCTCTTAAAGACAGCAGTACTATGTCAGGTCAGCACTTGCCCTGGTTTACATACGGGGCCAAACAGGGTTAGTCCAGACCTACTGATCCAACTGTATCATGACCTAGACAGCAGAGGCCTCTGTGACTGACAGACAAAAGGACAAACCGGCCTGACAGACGCAGCAAACCAGTCACCAAATCTGCTCAGAAAAACATTCCAGGCATTCAGTTTGTTCTTCACACAGCTGAAGTCATCTGCCAGCTGCCAGCCACACACTCTGCGTGAGGAGCTTCCTGGGTTTTCATCTGAGGCTGGGAACAGCAACAGTAAAACCTGTATGATGGTCTGACTGGGCCTGGGTTTCAGCTTTCTATAACAGAGGAAGTAGGATCCATAAAACCACACAGTGGATTCACTAAATCAATTGCATCAGATATCATTAATACAAATAAACCATTGTGATACTGTGTGTGTTATACCCAAATGTTATTTTAGCTTCAGGGGTGTGCCAAAAAGTTGATTCACATAAGAATCGCAATTCTCATTTAATACGATTCAGAATTGATATAAAATGTCCCAAAATCTCTCTCTCTAAAAAAAAGAAACAAATTCTAAGGAAAATCCATTTCCTTAGAATTTAAAAGGCTGAATGTTTAACTAAACAATTTTTTTAAATAAAGAGGGGCTTTTAATTTTGTTACTTAAGCAATATGTGATATTGCTTTTATGCAACAGCTTCAACAATTCTATCTCAGCATGGATAAATGTTTAAAGCTCAATAAATGTGAAAAAGACACTTTAGTCATTCTGTCTTGCAAAGCAGACTGGAGTAGATCGAGGATCCTTTGCACACCGATAGACTGAAGCAGAAATCATTAGGAATCAAATCGTTTTGAATCGAAAATCTATTTTGAATCGAATTGTAGCCCCCCAAAAAACAGAATTCAATCGAATCGTGAGATAGTAAAAGTGCACACGGCTGTGCGCCCATGTCGCGCGTCTACATTGGAGGTAGACTGTTATCAGTATAATCAGAGACAACCACGAATGAGTTCACCTCAGTTTCACATGATTGTCTCCGTCAGCCTGTCAGAAAACCATTATACTGACCCGAGCTGAGACACTGAGACCCCCCCCCTCAAAAACAAAAACTCTTCGGATCTGAACGATTCACACAAGTCACCAAATTGGTCATGAAAAACGCAAGTTTCGCTTTTCGGCGCACTGTTTGCATCCCTGATGGCTACATGATGCTGGGTGGTGACTTCTCATGTTGGTTTGAGCAAACCTTTAATTGCTCACAGCTATGACCCCCCACACTGAATAAACATGGCTGTAACTTCTATTGGGTTGGACATTACGGCCACACACCATGCTGACAGAAAACGCACTGTGTTAAGTGAGAGAATAATGTAAGTTAGTAGCAAGCTTGGTAGGGGTGGCCACTGAAATGCTAAATATTTGAGTACTAGTCTAGAAGCAGGGGTCAAAGGTAAGAGCTCAACTGACCTGTCAGGCAACTAAACTGCAACTGGACACCGTTCAGCCTCTCAGCCTGGAGCTGTATGTCCAAACTAAAAACAACTGACCCAATTTCAGATACTTCCCATTGATGGAAAAGACACAGACTGAGAAGAATCTGTATTGACAAAACCGTCTGTCTCTTAAAGGGACACACCAACATTTTTTCCCTGTGTTTTGCCTCACTCCCGAGTCCATGACCAGCAGATAGACACCATCCTTTCCACTGTGCGTGCAGTAACAAGGGAGATAGAGCCGTATCGCCCGTAATTAGCTTAGCTCAAACACTGGAAGTGTATGGGTAGTGTTAGCCTGCCTCCACCTAAAGTCATCAGAGACACTCGTCAGCAACTCTAAACAGCTCGATCTTCATCTCAGAGCTGACAAAACTCTCTGTTAAGGCATCTTGAGCGGTCAAATGCCGGTAACGGGACGAGATCGGTCAAAACGGAGGGTTCAAGCAAAGACGGTTTATTTTGGTTCAAGCTAGCTACATCGAGGGTAGGTTAGCTTCCTGTTTCAAAGTAAAAGCACTTCTGTATGTAAAGGGCAACGGGTGTTTTATTTTGTGAAAGTAACCAGAAGTGCGTTGGTCACAACGGCTAGCTTGAGTAGCGCTCAATTCGTTCAAACAAAATAGTAAACAGCTGGTATTTAGACAAATTAACGACACACTGCTGATCTAAACGGATACTTTCTCGCCTAAAAATGTTTGAAATGTTGATAAAGTGATATATTTACAGAGTTTAGAGCTAAAATGAAATCAGCTTCTGACTGCTGATTTCAGCTTGGGTAGGAGGCAGGCTAACACTACCCATACACTTCCAGTGTTTGAGCTAAGCTAATTACAGCGATACGGCTCTATCTCCCTTGTTACTGCACACACAGTCAAAAGGATGGTGTCTATCTGCTGGTCATGGACTCAGGAGTGAGGCAAGGCACGAAAAAAAATGTTGGCGTATCCCTTTAAACAGGGAGTAGGGGGGTTGCTGGTCAGGTTCAGACAGTCCTCAGTGTCACCTCTATCACAGCTACTCCTCTTGAGCTCAGCACTTCTCCAGCTGACTCAAACCTTCCTGTTTTCTCAGTAAAAACAAACAGAGACGAACAAAAAATATATTTGGACATCAGCTAAGCTTACAGATTTAACAGTCTGATGGCTTTGTGTTATTTCTTAGATGGAAAAAGCAGGATTATTAGGTAAATAACCGTGCATCGTTTAAAATCAACAAACACTAACATCACACCAGCAAGGGGTCAGGGCTCCAGTCAGTTAAGTTTGGGCACCTGTGCTCCTTGTATATAAAGGGAGTCTGGAGGCCTGGGGGTGTTTTTTACCCAGCAACACTGCTGCTGTTTACATGTCTCCGCGGAGACCGACTGCCTTCTTGACCTCTTACACCAGTTTACATACCCAATAACCCAGTCAAAGCACTGATAAGCACTGATAAGCATCATAACTCTGTGTCGTAATTTATTGCTCTTCATTATCAATACAAAACCGACAAACAGACGAGTTCAAGGCCTGGACAGAGGTGGCTTTGTTATTCTTTACATGGAACCTGTTGTGTTAGGATCATCTCAATAACACTGAGACATATATTAGATGAAATGTTTCCCCCACAGTGACTAGCCTCCTGCTAATTTCATTAAATTAAGAAGAAGAAGAATATCTTCTTTTATTTATATTTTGCATGTTCTCTTAATAAATGAGCACTAGAAAATAACTAAATGTAGTGCGTTGACAGACGTGGTTTTGGTGCTTAGCGCAACACAAAGTTGTTAGTGTTGTGTTGGCCAGATTACACCGGCAGAGTCATGAACGTGCAGCCGTGCCCGTGACTCAGCAGAGCAGATCAGGATTAACAGCCAGAGACCATTCTGCTAATTCCATTTGACTTGAAATCCTACACCCCTAGGTCAGCAGTACATGTGAAAACACAATGAACTGAAAGGAAGACTGAACAGATACGAGAAAACCACACTGTAGTAACAGTGAGGAAGAGGTTGTTACTGCAACAAGTACACTGGAAGTGATACGAAAAATCAGTACTGACGTAGTGACGACTGATTTTACATCACACATGTAGCAGAAATGATCAGTCATGACTGATTAGCAACAGCTCCTGGCAAAACTACAGATCAGTGCATGTTACTAATCCTCATACAGAGTAACAATCTTCATGCAGAGCAAAAAGGAACAGGTTCACTTTGGGCTTTAGACCTTCTTGACATAAAAAAACAAAATTTTAACCCATCAATGTCTAGAAAGCAGAGACCAGACCACATTTTAAGTGTGGGACACAAATAGTTACACAACATGAGCAAACGTATGGAACCAGTTAAACATTATTGTAGCTGAACTTCTAATTTCAAGCCTGACTCACCTAACAAGTTTTTTTAACCACATAGTAGTATACCTACTTTAATGCATGTAAATGCCTAAGGGAAATTTGCAAAACTAAACTGTAGAGACAAAAAGTTCAACTGACCCTAGGAACGAAGCAAATAGGCTCATAACCACTGGTGTACAGTAACCATGCAGGCTCAGAAACAGCTTGTTCTCAGTAGAGCTCATTGGAGCCACTTTTAGACAGTTTGGGGCAATACATTTACAATACAGTTTAGTTGGTCTGACAGCTGAGTGAAATTGAGTAAAAAGAGCAGAATATGGGATCTTTAAAAAGGAATAAATATCTAGAATATAAAGAAATATAACCTGTGTTTATTTTACCATCAACGATTCAATATTTATTCAAATCATTTTGATGTGATTAGTAAATAATAAGTGTGAGACATGCTTCTCATGAACGGGGTGAGGCCAATTAAGGGTGTGATGACATAAGGCCTTCCTGCCATGGGAGGACGTGTCTTAAGACATGCAGACTGGTTGACACCTACTGAGTCAGGTAGAGGCAAAGACGCTAGGCTATACAGTACGTAACACTGGAGTCTTGCTCAGTGACTCACAGTGTGTCTGACGGACTGCTGCTGCGTGATTACATGTTATCTACCGTCTCCTCTCTGCCACTGTAACTGAACATTCAGAGGACAAACTGAATTCTACACAGTGGACACACGAGTCTAAATAGTACGTTAAAAATAAATACTTTGCTACTGTAATAAGTGCTGTTGGGGTTAGTGACATAACCATTGATTCTAAAAGAAAACTGGTCTTCACCAGGTTCTCCCTGAGCTCCTCTGAAATCAAAATAAAAGAGGATCAGTAGTCTGCTGATACTAAAACCTTGACTGTCAGATTGTGCTGAGGTTGGTTTGGTTTTGACATCAGATTGTGGACAAGATAAAACATGAACCAAACCATTAAATAAAAGGCAATTACAGAGTAACAAATGTTGTGTAGGCCTCAATCAAACAATATGGACGCAGCTAGGGATGGGACGATTTACGATATTATCGTTAATCGCGATAAAAATACCCACGATTATTTAATCATGCAGAATTCGTCATAATCGTATAATCGCCATAATCCTGAATTTATTGTCCATTTTGTAATCTTTGAGAGGCGCGCGCATTTTGTGCCACCTACTGGACTGAAGTAAGCACTACTACTACGCATTACACAGCGCAAAGTCAAGATAAGAACTATGTCATGATGAAATATGGACTAAGTGATTAAACTTTAATAAAAAAAAAGGAATTAATGGCTATTGACGCATTATTTATTAGGATTTAGAGGAGATTTCCTGATAGTAGTGTGGTCACACGGCAACAGAGCAACATCATGTGACCGCTCACAGCAGCCTGTCATGTGACGGGCCATCACTGACGGAGGCTCCGCTGTACCCCGCCTCTAAAAGGATTAAGTCTGATGACTGGAAAGACAAACAAGATGTTGACAACCCGACCTTTTTTTTATCGTGATAATATCGTTAATCGTGATTATTTTGGCCACAATAATCGTCACATTAATTTTCATATCGTCCCATCCCTAGACGCAGCTATTGTACAAACACTGCTAGTTGGTCAAGGCCGACATGTGTTTCTGAGTGAATCCATCCCTTGCGTGATGAAATAAATACCATTGTCCTTTCCATTTTGCAGGAACGTTTTTATAAGTGTATTACTACTACTTTGTTCAATAAAGATGTTTGACTCTCGTGTTTTCCCTCAAAACTCTGACTGTAATATGCAATATTCAGTCTGTCTGCTCTCCAGATGCCTGTGCCCCTCTTTGGTTCTGCTGTATGTTATATTGACCCTATGGAGACCTTCATTATATGTCTCTATGGTTTTAAGTATTATATGTTATTGTATATTTCTTTTCTGACATGGGTTTTTGTGTTATTTTGATTTGGTTATGAATGATATTTATGACATTAATGTATTTAAATTCTGCATTTCTACTCTTACTCTGTGCATTGGTTTGGGGAGTCTGGTTTTCCTGTTCCCACTCCCCTCTTGCACTGAAGGGATTTCCCCAGATAATGGGAATTTGTGACTTTGTGTCAAAAAGTCCTGCTTTTTGACACCGCGGCTACGAGTGTGCAACTTCACTTCCCTTGATTGATGAATGAAAGCACCAAGAAATAAGAAATCACCTGTGAGGAGGGCTTCTTTGGCACGTAGACCTTCCACATCTTGGCTTCCCTAGAGGCGGCCTTTTCCAGAAGAAAAGACAGCCTCTGGCGTCCCCAGGGTTGAGTGAACTTCATTCTGCCTTCCCCTGGTTGAGCCTACCTCCCCACTGGATACAGCTACCTGCACAGTGACACAGCACACAAGTACATCACATTCTCTGACCCATCAACAAAGAAGATGTGAGCTTGATTTACACTTTGGTGATCAAAAGCACAAAGGAAGACACAGTCAGTCTTCGCAGACACACACTGCAACATACTGATGTGTTTGTGAAACTGCTTGACTGTGGTTATTACACATCTACTATCTCTGGATTTCCTGGGTTATTATGGGAAATGTTGCAAACCAATGAGGAAAGTTTCACAGCAATGTTGCATCAGGATTATTACAATGTACATTCCATCATAATTGTGCATTGGTAATCCAACACAAAATTGATTTCATTTTTTATTTACTAGGATATAGGAGATGAATCAATGTCTCCTATATTTAATGCATAAACGAACAGCATAATTGCTATGTTTTCTACCTGGTCTGCTAATAACTACAAGCTAATCTGACAGACACCAAGAAGACTGCCATGTTACTCATAAAAACAAAACAAAAAATCATAAACCAAACTTTACACTTGCTATAACGTCATTAAGCATAGCGTTACATAACAGCTTACTATCCCAGTAGATAGCTGCGACTCAAGCTAACTGTAATAAAGTCGGTCATTGTCTGAACAAATACTGTGTGGTCAAGATAACTTCTCATTTTTAAAAACTACCTTCATTTCCTCCGGGAGGTCCCACTTGTTCTGGGAAACACCGGGCCTCCCAAAGCAAGTGCATTACCGGGCATTTCCTTTCATTATTACCCAGAATACGGCTATTCGCTGGACTGGAGCTAATGTGAAAGTCTGCCGTTACCATACCACCGCTAGCCGCGTATTTACTGTGTTTAAAACATATACATGCATAGTGAATACATAGTTATTAGAAGGCTTGTTTAGTGCAAACATAGTGTGTTTACAGGCGACGGGCCAGCTACTCCGTAGTGGCATTTAAATGGCTGACTCATAGCCAGTAAGTAGACGGAGCCCTAAGACTTACCTCCCCTGCGAAGCGGAGAAAACCACAGTTGGATTTCATCCGGTCCACTCAATTCAAAGGTAATAAGGGGGTGGAATCGGGTACCCGTCCTTTAGTTTAGTAGTCCATCTTCGCTTCCATGGTGCTAAGTGCAAGGGAAAAGGGGTTACTGTAAAAAATGTATAAAAATAAAAGAACGGAATATAGACAGATACGTCTACTTCCGAGGAGGGGACCCGGGGGGAAGGGAGAGGAGAGGCTCCGCCCACGTAAAGGCAAGAACGGGAGGACAAAACAGTCATACCCTCTGTGAAATTGTCCCATCAAATTTATCTTTCATATTTGTATTAATATACCCAGCAAACATTTTGACGTCTATATCACGTCTAATTAACGTCGGTCAGGCAGGTTGATTCGACGTCGATTTGAGGTGCTCAAATGAAAGTTTTTCTGACGTCGGTGTTATGACCGACGTCATTTCTACGGCTTTTAGACGGTATCATTTTACGTCGTTTCAACGTCGTTTGGACGGTATATCAACGTCTCAGAGCAGGTTACCTCATGACGTCTATTCCACGTCGATCTAACAGGTTGATTCGACGTCGATCTGAGGTGCTGAAATGAAAGTTTTTCTGACGTCGGTGTCATGACCGACGTCGTTTTGACGGCAACATTTTACGTTGTTTCAACGTCGTTTAGACGACCTATCAACTTCTGTCGTTTCCAAGTCTCTAGACACATTTCAACGTTTTTTTTTTTAATCAAAATACACATGTAATGTATTGCACTACAAAAGGTGTTTACCACAATTGTGACTTTCAACTAGTCAGCATACGCGTAGTTCTCAATGCTCTATTCTACAACTATTTGAATTAAAGGGCCAACGAGGAGTTTCTATTCGGTTATAAAACAGTCTCACGTTAATGTGGATGAATCTACGCTACCCACACTTGTTAATGGCTCCATTTTCGATCAATATATCGTTTTGTCTCTATCATTATTTTGTTATTATTAGTGGTGGCGGAAATGCTGGTCGAGCCGACCAGCACTTATTACTTTCGGTTTCGCGGACGCAAATGAGAATAACGGCGATTCGGGCGGCGTTATGGTCGGAACTACGACGGTAACTGAACCTCTTTGAACCTCTGACTTTAATCCTTGATGAATGAAAACATGAGTCCGTCTTGCGCCGGTGGAGGAATTCTACGGTGCGCGCGGAGGCAGCGTGAAAACACTTCGCTTCTCCAAAACTCCTCGTTGTCCCTTTAACTGCATCATAGTCAAAGTCTAATAGACATCTACTCACACCAGCAAATTTCACTTTTGCCAACTTAAAATATCACAGGACTAGTTAACCTGAAATTTTGATAGCAAATAAACCCACCTGTGATAAAGTTAAAAAATATCCTAGTGATGTTCACCCATACATACTGTAAAATACAAGTAGTACATGGACTAATTTTAGTTTTTTAAAAATAGACAGCATTCAGGACCATATATACAGTATTTAATGAGCTATCTAAATACCCTTGAATAAAAAATGAACATGTTTAATGTAACAAATATTTTATTTTGAATTATCAAGGTCCAGTGAGGTCTGCCCCTTGCCCCCACTTCTTGCTGGGACATGCTTCAGGTGGATCTGGATTACAATTTCAATGTCTGCATCTGTGGCCTTGATGTTCCATCTCTTCACAGCAGCTGGAGAGAGGGCACAAGAAAAATATAAACATTTTTACAGAGCACTGATTCAGGTTTTTTATTTAACCAGGCAGAATCATTAGGAACAAGTTCTTATTTACAATGATGGTCAGACAGATGCTAAATGCACTGAATAGATGGCAGGAACACTTTGTTTTGGGAGCTGAAAGAGTAATGAAAAAACACTTCTCCATGTATTGTAGGCTACCTCCATCATGAAGAGCTTCTCTCTCATATCTGAGAGTCTCAAGTAAGCATTTATTCTGGCAGGAATTGTTATCTGTACACAAGTTGTATAGACTTTTCTCACACTTCACATCTGTGATAATATTTAATTTCTACTTGAACATACCTGTTTATGCACTTGGTAGTGCAATCCTATGTGTTCTTGCCACCACACTGGACCACAATGTTATCTGTAATGACAGGACAAGAATGCGTTACTGAGACAAATGTAAACACATTTTTTGAAAAACCACCTGCTGTTGTCTGTGGAAAAAATTACAGTTATGTGGGTTAAATAACATCAAGTCATCTGCCCCTGTTTTAAGCTGCTGTGCCGGTGCTGGGACATAGGAGCGGTGGGAAAAGAAATAAAAAAATGCCCATAGCTGACATAGTTAACCCCAGCAAACATTTTGATGTCTACACCCTGTGTGTGTGTGTGTGTGTGTGTGTGTGTGTGTGTGTGTGTGTGTGTGTGTGTGTGTATCTCACCTGGTGGGTGTTTCTTTCTTTTACACCTCACACTGCTATACACCTGTAAAGTGAAGTAAATTGGACAAATCGTTATCAAAACAGGCCTATGTGAGGGACAGAGACACACAAATAGATTACTGTTTGATGTAGAGAGATAGTTACATTGACTAACTATGACATTATCAGACTCAGTGTTTAATGATCATAAAATGTTTGTCATACTGGTGAAAGAGGTCATAGCTCTGTATGTTGCTTATGAGGAAACTCATGCAGTGGTTGCAGCTTTTCACAGCAGCCAATTTATCCTGCCAACCTTTTCTTAGTGTAAATTTTAATATAAAATGTACATTTGTTCAAATGTATCATATAACAATAACTGTGTAGGCTATATTATGATGACTTTCGCTCTCAGTGTTAAAGTGGAAAACAGAGAATCTGTTAATAAATTGAATATTTTAAGCCTCGCCTCACGTAACTGTTAGGCTGTAAGAGCTAGCTGCTAGGCTAACTCGCAGCCAGTCCATTTAGAGTGAGAGGGAAAAGGCTATCATCCCTCTCGCTGTCAATAAGGCCTGAGACAGTATTAAAAGAACACCCGGTATTGCACACAATGCACGGGAAAAGGCTTTTAGACACACGACTGTTTCGTGTTTCACACAGCAGCTAAGTTACTTCGGCTGCTAACTGTTCGGCTACGAATAAAGGCAAAAACCAGCTATCTGTAAAAATACACGATGCAGCAAGAAAATCACAAGTCCAACATGTGATTGACAAAAGTATAATGTCTTACCAAACACCGTTTGTAAGTTTAAATTAGCATTTTTCGAGGCTCACGTAACGTTACCTTTCACATCCGTTAGCCTGTCTCCCCCTCTTCTCCGTTCCTCTGCGAACTGCTTCATGCGCTGCATGCATCTGACACCTGAGTGCGCTCACTACGCGAGGAAAAATAGTTCCTAGATGGATGCTAGAATAACAAACATTTCAGCCCATATTGCCAATATACACGATAATACTACATTGTTCTCTTCAATTCACAAACACATTTTCATCATTTTGAATAGTTTTTAACAACGTAAACCGATGCCGTCTAAAAGCCGTAGAAATGACGTCGTCATCCGCCGGTCATCTCACCCCTCAGATAGACGTCATATCAACCCGCCTGCCCAACGTTAATCAGAGGTGGAATCTACGTCCTGACAGGACTGGACGGTGACTGGATGTCTTCATCTCCACACAGCACTAGATAGCCGTGGATAGAGAAAATCATACTTGGCAGTGTTTTTCCAGTTAAATATGTGTTCTGTTAGATCGTATCCCCCCTAATGTTATCATGTCGAAAAAAAGTTTAAATGAAGTCACGTCGTGACGCGACGTCGACTGGATGTCATCATCTAGACGCAGATCGAGAAACGTTTGCTGGCAGTATTTAATCAGTTAACCCGCTCTAAAATGCACATTTTTTTAATGTAATATTTGCCCAGATATTATTTTAACATGTTGAAAAACAGTCGAATTAAAGTCACGACGTGACGCGACGTTGATTGGATGTCTTCATCCTGACGCAGGTCGAGAAAATGTTTGCTGGGTAGTAAATATCTGATCTATAATCCATTATGAAATATGTCAACATTTGTCGGGCCGGACTGGGTAAGTCGTGTATCAGTGAGCCTCTTGACAGACATGATGTGACCATTTTATTTAGCCTACTCGTCATTTACTCATTTAGAAACAAGATACAGTAAGATAAGAACTAGGTAGGCTATAGTATACCATTAAATCACTGATACAATTCAATAAACTCAAATCCAAGAGATCACAGATTTATACAGCAACCATAAACCTGGGAGTCAAGAGCAATTTTGGCAGGGAACATCATGATTTGTATGTATGCGTGTGTATGGGGATATGGAACCTCTAAAAAGCGGAACTCCACAGTAGTTAACATAATTTCTGTAATTTATGGCCACCGCAGTAGACAACAGCTTGAAGAAATTATTTGTGTTATGAACTATGCTGCAACATTGAAATATGTTTTCAGAACTGCAGTAAGCCCACGAGCAGAAAAGAAACCTTCACAACATAATCTTTTTTCTTTTTTTTTTGCTGACATTTATTGCAAAGTTTGATGTAAACAACTGAGGCATACTCAAAAAGCAATACGTAATGCTATAATGGAGTCAGATCAGTCCAGCCAATCAAGACATCCCATTTTGGGCGGACTATTTGAACGTTCTAAACTGCGGCTCGCTGATTGGATAACGGCAGCGTCAATCACGGTGTATTCGTTACATATAAAGATACACTGTATTTCAGTTCTAATGATTTATGTAGATTGAATATTGATTATTTACGTGAACCAGAAATGTATTGATAAAACCGTCCGTAATTCAGCCAAAACGACATCAAAACATTACAGAATTTGATTTATACAGGTTCCTGTTGAGTTTACTCCTTGATTTGATTGGTTACTCCCATGACGTAGCATGTGGGCGTGAGCGTTATGAACATCAACAAAAGACAGAAAAGAGAAAGGAGAAAGACTAGAAGGAAGGAATAAGACTACGCTGTAGCAGACAGAACAGATATGTGGATTTAACCATCAAAACAGGTAAAGTGAATATTTAACATTTTATTAAAACTACACTCATTAACCCAGTAGTTCTGTATTCATCTCAACCTTATTTACGTTTTTTTTAGTAACAGAAAGAGAAGGGAAAAAACAGCCGAACAATGGGACGTTAATTTGGTTACAATCTTTAATCTGTAGTCTTCTAACATCAGTTAGCAATGGTCGAAAATGAATAATAATGTCTGTTATTGTTTAAAACATATTTTGCCTTTGCATTTCGACAACACTCGTAACTGAAACGACAGAGATGAGGCTCAGCTGTCTCTGTTTCTCTACGGAAACAGTGGCTTTTAGACACCGAACTGTTCTTGTCGTGATTTTGGAGCTAAAATGTGTATTTGATAGTTGAATTTTCTTCCGACGGTGTTTATCTTATGTTGTTTGGCTCTCCTGGATCCGACTCCAGTCGACCTTTTTTTTCTCTTCTCTCTACTACGGTAAACATTACTACAGTAAACCCCTATTAACGAGGAGAAACCACCGAAAAACAACGTTTTTTCGGTTAATAACATTAGCGCAGTGTGGTTTAAGAAGGTTGGTTATTTATTTTATGTCAATAATCCTGCGTTATATTACAATTTTATAGAGCTTTAACGTTTGAGGAATGAAAAAAAGCCAGCCCCTCCCCCGCTCCTCCGAGCAGAGAGGATTTAAAACGTTAGCTTGCTGCGGTTGACGTTAGCTTCCTCTGCTAGCACCGAGGAAAAACGATCGAACAGTGCATTTCTGCTCGTGTGGGTTCTGTTTGTGTGTTTTGTAGGTTGTTAATTAACAGACAGAACCTTGCAAAAGTAGTTGTTTTTCGGTCAGAGAACAGAAGGCGTCAACCTAAAAGGAAATCTGACACCGGAGACCAGCTGAGGGAAGTGGGCTGGGCTTGGAGCTGTGACCCTGTCAGCCAATGTAGAGCAGTCACACACAGTAATGTCATCATCCAATAGAAACCAGAGGAAAACACTCTATCAGGGCTGCTCAGATAAGATGAAATGTATATTTTTAGCCTGAGAAAGATTTTATTCTACATATAGCTGTGAAACATTGTCATATATATATCTTATTACTTGTGAATAAATCAAATTATAATTATTTTCCTAAAATCACCCTGCAAACACTGCTTGTTGATATGCACTACAGTAGATATTTTTCTGACATGAACACTTAGTTATGATTTGGATTTGACCCTTGTTGTTCTGTTTTGCAGTGTAAATACTGTCGTGAAAATCGGAGATCCCTTCTTCCAGTGCCATCTGAGATATGGATGCCTTCAAGCTGATGAAGGAGCTGCGAGTGAATTATGAGCAGGAAGTTTATTACCTCCCCAAAGAGACGGGACTCGCTCTGATTGAATCCACAACACAGGTGAGCAAAATTTGACCAAAACCATCATACTGATCCACATTAGATACAGTGAATGGGAACTCTTCTTTCACTGTATCAGAGCTGCGACAGATAAACTAGGTTAATCACCGGCGTGTCTGTCGCTCTTCTTTTCCAGGACGACAGGCGGATCTCAGCCAAGTGCAGAGATGCCAAAGTGGAGGACCTGTGGAGTCTGACCAGCTTCTTTGGTTACAGGACCCAGACCTTCGTCCTGGCTGTTAACCTGCTGGACAGATTCCTGGCCATGATGAGGGTATGACATGCTTACACCTGATAGGATGGCACACAGGACATTTTAGTCAATCCCTTTTCTGGCTGTGGTAACACACTCTTGACTACTACTGGTGTGGTTTGGAAAAGCCTGTTGTAAAGGAAATTAGAAGCAAACAGTGGTAGAATATGATCATCAACCGTGTGATGAGCTTCATATGTCGTAATGTTACATGATTATATGTTGTTATTACTTCATAGCATGGTGAATGTGCAGGCCACAACTTGTCCACCAGTGTTTTAGAGTTGTTCGATTGTGTATTTGATGAGTTTTGAGGGAAAGGCTTAACTATCGCTCGCCTCCATTGCGTTAGCTGAGCAGCTTGCGTCTCTGCTCCGCCGTTCTAAAAACAGCTTGCACTGACAATTAAAGGTAATGAACCTACTGCTATGACTATAGGAATTGGGCAAAGTGTTGACCTATCCCTTTAATCGGTTGTTTATAAAACATAAATCCAGTGCAGTGATGAAATGCTTTTGTTTCAGACCTTGCGGTGTCCTCAGCAGCCTGTAGTGACATTTAATACCTGTAACGACAGAAAAGCACAGAATTCTCAGTAAGCAAGTGGATGTGAAACGGTTTCTAACTCACCTGTCGTCCCTCAGATCCAGCCAAAGCACCTGTCCTGCGTCAGCCTCAGCTGCCTCCACATGGCGGCCAAGGTGACGGAGGAGGAGTGCAACCTGACGCCCACCGACGAGCTCATCCGCATCGGACAGTGCAGGTTCACCGTGTCCGACCTCAGCCGCATGGAGAAGATCATCGGGGAAAAGCTCAACTTCAAATCCAAAGCCATCACTGCCTTAACCTTCCTGCACCTGTACCACCAGATCACGCTCTCGCACTCCACAGACAGGTGAGAGCGCCATAACATTCTGCCAACATCCATATTAGCTTCGTCTCTTGCATCAAACATGAAGTTTTACTTTAGATCTACGTAAGCTCACCCTCCTCTTTTCACATCTCACCCAGAAACAGTTGAATTTTCCCACTGATCTGAGTGGTAAAGCTCCACTTTACATGGTGCAGCCGTCACCTATCAGCCAGCTCCACCGTCAGTGACAGAAGGGCACTGATAACATTTGTTGTCGGCTACTGCTGCCAACAACATCTCACACTTGCATAACTCTGGCACATCGTTGGAATCTGTTTTGCTGCAATTTGCTTCAAAACACATTCAGTTTGACATTGTCTTGTTTTTCCACATGGAGTTCAGTTTCAGGAGCTTGTATGATGAGTCAGTAGTTAAATTAAATAGACTTAGATTTTGGACTGTTCTCAAACCCTGACCTGGAAACACACTTTAACCTGGCTATGTGTTTGTGTTTGTGTGTGAACAGGAAGGAGAAGCTGAACCTGGAGAAGCTGGAGGCTCAGCTCAAAGCCTGTCTGTGCCGCATCTCCTTCTCTAAAGCAAAGGTAAAATGAGTTGTTGTTTTTTTGTGTCTCTTTGTATCTGTCTGTCTTTTGGTTTAGTTCCACATAAAATAATGAATGTATCTCTTCCTTCCTGTCTGTTCGCCCATCCAGCCGTCCGTCCTGGCCTTGTCTCTCCTGAGACAGGAGATCGAAGCCGTTCAGTCGGAGGACATGTTGGAGATAGCCTATCACATCCAGAGACACCTGAAGGTAAACAACACAGTGAGGGAAAGTAACACCTGCCGAGACCTCATGGAATGGAAAACCAAAAAAATAGATATTTACATGGCGGCGTCATTACAGGAGTATTAACTGTCGGTAGTGTTGGTATCTACTCACTATTTCCTGATCAGCCTGACAGTCTCATTACGCAGCCATACAGCCTGCAGGCTTTAAGGGGAGTTTCCAGCTTCAGTCTGAATGAGACTAGTAAACACAATGCTGGATTGGTAGGAAATCATATTTTGAAGAGCAGCGAGGGCGTGTAGTCATTCCTAGCTGAGCTCTGGCCCGTAGGCTTGTTTTCTGTCTTGGGCCGTGTGGTTATGTAACCTGGTGTCTTGTGTTGTGACGTCTCAGCTCCCGACTATTTTATCCGTCGTATCTATATGTGGACATTTAGGAGGTGTGTAAGAAGGCGTCTCTAGTTTGGATGTCTTTAAAGAAGGCCCCACTTGGATTAGTGCAGAATGTGAAAGTAGGATTGTTTCAGGTCTTGGTATGTTGCTGCCTCAGTGATAATACTGGTTTCCTGGATGTTTGTCTTTCCAAGGCCTCAGTTTAAAGTTCAGGTGTTACGCGAGCAGCCGATCAGGTTTCTCTTAACCCCCTAACCTAGAAAAGGAATCCAGGTTTCCGTTTACACTTGGTGTTAAATACAGTAAATGGATTATTTGAAACGCTCAGATGTCAGTTAACTTACTGTTCAGGGCAGGGGGCCAAACAAGCTCAACTTGAAGAGCTGTGTTGTTGGTTTCAGATTGCAGACGGCGAGCTGCTGCTGTGGAGCGGCCGTGTGGCCCAGTGTCTGTCGGACTACGCCTCCCCAGAATGCAGCAAACCCAACCACAGGAAGCTGCAGTGGATCGTGTCGCGGCGGACGGCCCAGAACCTGCACAGCTACCGCAGCGTCCCCGAGCTGCCCACCATCCCAGAGGGAGGCTGGGACGAGAGCGAGAGGTCAGAGCCCCCCCCCCCCACCACCACCACCACATACACAGTCACCTGAGCAACACCCTATAAATTATTAATAAGAATAACACCCTTCACTTATGCTTTAGTGCAGTGGTTCTCAACATGGGGTCCGGGGACCTCAAGGGGTCCTTGAGGGGGTTGAAGGGGGTCCCCAACTTTTTCTTGTAATTTTACCAATTTTTTCTAAAAGGTTTTTTATTTATGAGAAATTTTACTACTTTCTTTCAAGAATTTTTTTTTGTACCATTTCTTCCGTTTTGGGAGAAATTGTACCACTTTTCCCCAGAAATGTCTCTATAATATTTCCAAAAATTCACGCCATTGACCCTAATTTGAATGTAGCCAACAAAAAAGTAACATTCTTCAGTCTCAGAACAAATATTTGTGTTTTCTGGTGTTTACTTTTTTGTCCAATGGGGGTCCGTGGTCTAATTTGTGTCAATTTAGGGGTCCTTGATGTAAAAAAGTTTGGGAACCACTGGTTTAGTGCATTTAGATGCATGTAATCCATCCTAGGATCTTAGTACAGAATTGAATCCTTCAACTTGAATTAAAAATAAAGATTAACTGAAAAACAAACAAACATAAAAAAAAGTAAGTATTAATCTGGAAAATATATTTTATACAAGATGTTTCTGTCAGTTCATCACTGGTTTCAGTTTGATGCTGATGAGATCACTCAGGTAAATACCAAACACTCCTGACAACAATAAAGGTATTTAAAATGACCCAACACACCCATGTGTCAGCATACAGTAGGTGTGTTTCGGTTTCTGTGGCGACAAACTGTCTCATCACAACTCCTCTATATGATACAGAAATTAACTCATATACCAGTTTATGTCTTTACACGATAATTCAGATGATCTTTAATAGAGGTTTTTACAGTGTACTGTGTGTGTGTCACATCACAGTCTTCTGAGGCAACTTTCATGTTTCTGTTGTGTTGTAACACACACACAGACCAGGCCTGGGGTGTGTGTGTCTGAGCCTGTTGGGGCCTCTCCTATCTCCCAGCGCTGTATGATGATGGGATGTGTGCGAGTCACCGGGCACGTCCCACTGACACAGACGTTTTCCATTACGTCACACGGCCGGGGAGCCTCGCCTTTATGTAACAGGGAGCTTGTGGAAAAGTTTTCAGTGAGGCAACGCGTGAAAAACAAATAAAGAGGAACCAAACACGGAGGCTTTTCTCCCAGCTGGTCACGCAGACACACAGCAGCCTGCCCCAGAAAATCACCTTTTACTGATGTTAGACTTGACACCTGAACATTAACCAGAGAAAGAGCAGACGTCAACAGACTGACAGCAGAGAGAATACTGCTCAACTGTCATGAGATCAGCTGATGACCAGCTGTTTGAGGAACTGATATCTTGCTACGTAACTGTTTTTCTTGCTAACTGCGTCTTCTTCTGCCTTAGTATGACTTCACTGTTAATCAAATTTAAAGGGATAGTCCAACATTTTGCCAAATTCTCCTATTTCCATAATCCCTATAGTTTTAGGAGTAGGTTCATTACCTTTAACTGTCGGTGCAAGCTATTTTTAGATCAGTGGAGCAGAGACGAGAGCTGCTCAGCTAATGCTACGGAGGCATTGGTATTTTTTGCCTTTCCCTCATCAAACTCATCAAATACACAATCCAACAACTCCAAAACACTCTGGTGGACAAGTTGTCACGTCTCTGCCCCGCCCATCTAAAAACAGCTTGCACAGACAATTAAAGTGATGAACCTACTCCTAGGGATTATGGCAATAGGTGAATTTGCCAACATGTTGAAATATCCCTTTAAGACATGAGAGAAAACGTTCAGTATTGTAACATCACATCATTTAAGATGTAACAGGTGGTTGTCTGTACTTTTTATATTATAAAAGGTCAAACACATGTCAGATTGTGAGCTGTCTTCCTGACCGTGTCTTTGTGTTTGTGTCTCTGCAGTGAGGACTCGAGTGAAGACATGATGAGTTCAGGTGAAGAGTCCCTCAGCAGTTCTCTGGGCAGCGACGCCGAAGGGCCCTTCTTCCCGCTGCACTTCCGCTGCCAAAAACACCGCCAGCACCTCCTCCACGCCTGAAGCCCCCCCACGCCGTCCTGTGCCTCGTCACCCCCCCCAACCCCGTCTCTACCTGACCTCTTTTTAATTTATTGCTTAACAAGCCTCGGTGCTGGTGGAGAATCACATTAAAGTGGCAGCTGACTCTTCTGGTAGATTAGGTTAGATTTTTTTTTAGTTTGTAGAAGTTGTCGGTGCATGTTGAAGTGTCACATTCCAGGATGCAGGATTTTAAGGATAATTCAAGTGGTGTTTTAGCAAGAGAAACTCTGGTCCACTGGATGCAGTGGCTGGTCTGGAAGGTGCCAAGACCAGACCAGGAACAGTTCTCATTGCCGACTAGAAGACGATCTGCTAAAACTTGATGTTTATTTAATGGAATGTTTTTTGACTGTTATTAATCCAAGACTGTTTTTCTTAATGAGGAGTTCTCTCTTTGTGCAGACGCGGAGCGGCCAGTCGTGTTGTCGTGCTGCTCGCCTCCGGCCGCTCTAACGCTCTGTTACAGAGTTGAATTTGCACAATTTTCTTTTAATCTCAGTTCTAATCTTGAGTGTTAAATGGTGAAACTGGAGGTGGGAGTTTGTGTCTGGAGGGGAAACTGATGTGTTAGCAATGTTTTTATAGCATCATTTGTAGCATCACTGCGTTTACAGCAAACTTCCCCTCAGATGAAGCCCCACTGATACCACAGGGCATTCAGAGAAAAACATCTAAGTGTGTGTTTGTGTGTGTGTGTGTATGTATGATCCTGGTATAAATTTAAAGTTGCCAACTCTAGGATGTAGCTAAAAAAAAAAAAAGTCTTTGGTGTTTGAAACTGTTATGAGAGTATGTTGAATGGAACAAAAATAATGCTGACACAGTGTCAAAAAAAGTCTAAAAAATGTTCAAAATGTAAAAAAAAATGTTAATACAAAAATATGTAAAACTGTAAATGATGTACAAAAAAACTGTTAATAGTTCTTTGTAGATATTAAGTTATTTATTCTTTTTGTCACATGTACTGAAAAAGAAAAATCTTATAAAAATGTTATTTTTAACCTTTGGTTTTTGGTCTTTTTCTTCCTCTAACTGACGCGCTCTTGTCAGTTCCAACATTGTCTCAACATACAACTTCAGCATCAACACTATGAACAAGTGTTTATTGATCAAACACAACTGCCACCTGTCATGACATTCCAGATCCTTTCAGTCGCCCCTTTCACGTTTCACCACCGTCAAAAATATAAACAGAGAATGAACTGGGGCCTGTTGTTCCGAAGTAGAATAAATAGATCCAGGATAAGATAATTAAATATAAGAACATTATGCAGTCTGATGCTTCAATATAGGGATGCATGATATATCGGCATCGATATCGATATCGGCCGATATTAGTCTTTTTTTAACATATCGGTATCGGTCCGATGTTTAAAATTGGGCCGATATATATCGGCCCATATACATTAGTATGCAAAACCTGCAAAGTTGAGGTAATGCGAGGAGGATGGTAGCCTGTAACCTTGTTATTTGGAAGTAAAATACATTCTGAAAATAAAGGAAGACATTCAAAAATTCCGTTTGCATGATTTTCAGTCTGTACAAAAATGTATAATCTCAGAAACTTAAAAAAACCCCAACACATATCGATATCGGTAAATATCGGTTATCGGCCATAACAGAAAAATTCATATCGGATATCGGTATCGGCCAAAATTTTCATATCGGTGCATCCCTACTTCAATACATTTCTGATAACAATGTTCAGAGTGTATAAATTATTGTTAAGGTGTCTGCCACACGCACTCAATTTTATTCTTGTTTTCTTACCTCAACCAATATTTAGGCCAATATATTTTGTAACATTAAAGGTGTACAGAAAAGAAAACTGAATTTGAGCCCACTCTGGGTCATAAAATTAGTGTAAAAACTCATCTATCAGACTATGTAGGCCAAACTTTGTGCAAAATTCTATTTTTGAGTAAATCCGGGATGAAAGTGTTGTATTTTGTTGTTGTTTTTTTTCACATTGGACAATGCAGGCGCACGAATTATACGTCAGCCTGTACACGATTCAAAAGCCACTGATATTGGATCTGTCATCCGTCATTCAAACGTCTAAACACGCACACACACGGAGCTTGGACTCGCCCCAAGCTTTGAATATCCTGCCCGCTCGGTAACGACCAATCAAATCCGTTAAATTTACTCGGGTAAAGTTGTGTTGCAGCTCGGCGCGACAAACTGAACAAACGGCTGTTTCTGTACACCTTTAAAATAAATCTTGCTATTTTTGCTTCTTATGAGCAGCCAGTGATGTAGTACTGGTGGTCATAGAAAACATCATAGATGGACACAGCCACAGTGTCCACAGTTCTCTGCTAATACAGTATGTGTTTTACAGAATTCACATACCGTCGATATCTGTAGCTCTGGATCTGAAGAAGCAGGCAGCACTGGCAGAAACACATGAATAGTCCTAATTATGAAACAGAATAGCCAATAGATATTGTAAATGTTTCATGTTTTTTTATTTTTGCAAATGTGTTTGTTTGTTCAGAAATCAGGCCAATAAGAACATGTATGAAACACATCGGTTTCTGATCAGTGGCTGCTGACAGATAAACTAAATCAACTAAGCCTGGCTGTTAGCCTGGTCTGGAGCAGGCTAGCTGCAGAGAATAAATCACCATAGTAACTTGACCAGGATAAATCTAACCTGCTTTCAAACAACCAACTTGAGGCTAAATTAAACCAGGATAACCAACATATCCCGGCTTAAATCCCTTATCTAGGTTTACAACAACAGACCCCCGGCTGCACAACATGCTTGAGTAGATCAAACATTTACGCAGCCTTTAATTCTAGGGTTAAATTGCGACCATTAAAGGAACAGGTTTCTTGAAAACCGAACCGTGGGTTAGGTGAACTGTTACACCCCCATGTATTTAGATAAATATCTTAACTTCATCTTTTAACTAGGAACTGACCAGTGGCATCACTGGGAGGAGAGGGGAAATGAGATGCAGATGTTGTTGGTGTCTTTCAGTGAGGAGCTGAGTCTCACTGGGTTTTATTTAGAAAAATATTGGAATACAGTGGATGCAAATGTCTTCATGAAAACAACTGATCACAGTGACTGAGGTGTAATCTACATTCAAGTTGACAACAAGCTGTGCTGCCAGAGACAAAGGTTGAGCATCACCCAGACTGAGTGTGTGTCACTGAGCAGACAGCTGCTGCTCTGTGGGCTTGTCTTGTCTTAAACAGCACCTGGAGAACAGCTGATTCGTCCACTCAGCCTGAGCACACATCCAGTCTGTTGTTCTCCTCCACACCTTTAATTACTTCATCATGTAAACTCATCTCCAGACACTGATGGAATTATTGAACCAGGAAAACAAAGTCAGAGAAGCTGGCTGCCATGTGAACAACCTCTGACAATCATCCATTCATCGCATACACACACAGACACATGCTAGTAAACAACCATCACTCAGAGATTTCAAATAAGTTCCACTGACCTACCCAACTGATCTCCGGTCAGTCTTCAGACCCAGTTCTTCCTCAGGGATCACTGAGACAGTGACAAGTCTTTTGTAGCCTTCAGTCATTTAATCCTCTGGTGGATCCAGTTTAAATTCAACTGTTCCTGGTAAATAACACCAATTTAAATCCATGATGATGGTCCGGCAACGGGCAATCCAAACGGTGCACCCCCACCCCCCCGCCCCGAGTGACGGACAGACCAAACAATGAATTAAAATCCCATGCGTGATCTCTTCCTCTTTGTCTGAGACGCCTGCGACGACCCCAGTCGACCCTGTGAGCTCTGGGAGACGGGCTGAGACTGGGAGAAACCAGACCAGCCCAGGGAGTCCTGGGACAAATCCACCCTGAGAGTCCTGAGGGGGGCGGACTGAGAGCTGTGGTGCTGAGAGGAGGAGGAGGGGGGCGGTGGGTTGTTCTCCTCACGCGAGGGCTCATCCTGGAAACAGAGCAGAGACAGATCCATAAAGAGAACGGTGACGGACTGTGACTACATCTCTACATGAAGGAGCTGACGGTTCCACATCACTTCTCCCCTTCAGTAACACCAGTTGTTGTATTTACATGGTTGGACAGCCTGATTACTCACCTTTACATCAACATGTAAGGATGGTACATCTGTGGACTGAGCAACACAGCTAAATGTGTGGGTAGCCCCTAATATTGTGCCAAAATCCCCTGCAATATTCTGTTGGTGGTGACTCTTCAAGTCATTGCTCTAATCTACTTGAGGATATCTCTAGTCCCGTACAGACGGACCTTGTGTCAAATACTTGAAAAACCTCATGGCTGCCTATCAGATCACGGTCAGTATTCAAGGAATCAGGAAATGCTTCTTCTTTTTTTTTTAAATGACTGCATCTTAAAGTCTTAGAGTCCTCCTTCCACTTTACACACACCAGATATTTTCTAACTCCAACTCTACAGATTTCACCTCAAATCCTCCAGGAGCCTCCTAAAAAACACACTTCACGTTACAGGTCCACACATTCTTTCAATCGTAAACAGCTCCTTAACTTCATTCACTCCGCTTCAACGTTAGGAGACAGAGTTGTTTTAGAGGTAAATACAAAGAGTGTTTAGTGAAAAACTGTCCCTGAAGGCGACGTGCATCAGAGTTTTTTCACGAATTTCCCTCTACAACAACTCTGTGTGGTAACGTTGTGTTATTATCTCATAGCGTGGTGAATGTGCAGGTCACAACTTGTCCACCAGAGCGTTGTGGAGTTGTTGGATTGTGTATTTGATGAGTTTGATGAGGGAAACCAAGAAATCCCATGAGCCTCCGTAGCGTAGCTCTGAGCAGCTCACGGCTCTGCTCCGCCGTTCTAAAACCTACTGCTATGACTATAGGGATTTATGGCAATGGACCAATTTCCCAAGATGTTGAACTATCCCTTTAAAAAGGGCCACACAAATAAATCTTGATTGACTGATCAGTCAACTACAGAAATGCATTCAAACACATTCACCCTGATGTTAACTGCCATTACCAACAACTACTGGGTAGTCTTGTGCACGACTGTCAGTGAACGCATCATTCCTCTTACCTGAGAAGCAGACGCAGTGCAGGGGGGGTCCTCGGGGTATTTCTGCTTCCTCTGACTGGCAGGTGTCCTGGACAGAGAGAGGAAGCTGCTGCTGCCGGGGGGGGCGGGCCGGTCGTCTTGTGTGTTACTCTCACTGCGAGGTGGGGCCGTTACTGTGGACGCTTGGGTGTCCTCCTCTATCTCCTCCTCCCCCTCTGTCTCCATCTCCAAGAAGCTCCTCAGCCGGGACAGCGGCCCCGAGCTCTCGGTGTCGGACCAGCCCTGGCTGGCGGCCGAGGACCAGCCGGCCGAGTCTGAGAAGCTGTCCAGGTCGGACAGGTGGCTGACGGAGGAGGTGAAGCTGCCGGCCAGCTCCAGGCCGCGGCCCGACGCTCTCTTGGCCTGCTTCTCCCTCCTCCTCTTCCTCTTCAACGCCTGCACCTTCTCGTCCCGGTTGAGCCCCAGCTCCTCGTCCCACCACGCCCGCCACGACGCCTCGCCCTGCCACGACTGGGTCAGGCGCTGGCTGAGCCGGTCTCCCCAGGCGTCCGTGTCCACCGGGTTGGGCAACGCCTCCACGTCTGGAGCCCTCAGAGAGGCGGAGACGGCGCTGTCCACCAGCAGCGAGCGTTGGGACATGCACGCTCTCAGATCTCGCCTCAAGTTCTGCACGTGCTCCTCCTCTGTTGGATCCGTGGCATCACCGTCAGGTGGGTGAAGAAAGCCTTTGGTGCTGATGGTTAAGTGCTTCAAACGGCGTGGGCGGGGCTTCTTATTGTTACTTTTTTGCATCAGTTTCTGGAGCCAATGCTTCCAGGTGATGAGAGCGCCGTCGCTGAGCTGCACTGGAGTTTCCTCCACACTGCTGGGTTCTTCACCTCTCTCCACCTCTCCGCCTTGCTCTCCTGCGTCCAGCTCACTAGTGTGGTCCAGTTCACTGGTGTGGTCCAGCCCTGGTTCGTCATTCACGATGACCTGCAGACCGGACCGCCTCAGCCTCCGACGTTTCCCTCCTGGATCTGAATCTGAATCTGAGTCGTCAGAGTACGTCGGTTGTTCCCTCTCCGGCGTTTCGGCCACAAACCTGGGTACGGCCAGATGCTGAGTCGGCCCTACGATGCCGTCGTCGCTCCACGTATCCTCTGCATCCAGCTGAGAGTCCGGTACCAGCTGCTCTACTTCTGTGGCCTCTGTCGGCGTCAGCAGGCTTCTGGCTGCGTGTTGAGGCGGCGGCGGCTCGTCCTCCGCGGCTGAAGGTCGGGGGGCGTCGCCGTCCGACTGCCCCGGCTCCAGGATCTGGTAGAAAACATCTCCTGCCTCTGTCAGCTGCAGGACACACACACACTCCTCTCCTCCTGCTGCGCTTGCTCCTCTCGTCTGAAAACAAGTCAGACCTGAAAACAAACCACAGGACTGGGTCAACATCTAGTGCACAGTGTGGTCCATGGACAAAACTGAGGATGTACAAGACTGTACTGTGTTTATTAATGAAAACTTATAGTGAAGGTTAAAGGATAATTCCACGGGAAATTCAACGTGGGGCAGTAGTTTCTTAATATTGTAGGTCTAAAAGAAGGATTCTGAAGATTTTCTTTTCAATGTCACCTGTTCTGTAGTAATTCTGTCTGTTCCACGAAACCACAGACAGCGTCAGATGACTCCAAACGTACACCGAGGGGTTTGTTTACTTAAGGAAAGCCGACATTGTAACACAAAGTCTCATGGAGTCTCGCGAGAACTCGCAAACTCAGTGTATGCTTGAAGCCATGTGACGTTGTCAGAGATGTAAACAGCCTAAAGCGTAAGATCTGTCCGCTCCCATTCATCGCTCCTGTGTTGATGCAGGGACAGACAACTACTACAGAGCAGGAGACATTAAAAAAGAAAATCTTCAGATTCATCCTTTTAGACCTAAAATATTCGGAAACCATCACTCCAGGTTTAATTTGCTCGATATTGTCCTTTAATGTTTCTCATATTTGGTCTCTCACAAAGCAGAAGGTAACAGGTCTTAACAGTTGCTCCTGTAAACCATGTTTGTTTTTGCCATGCATGTTTAAACTAACACTTCCTGTAACTTGTTCAAATACAAAGTCACTAAGCTTCATGTGAACAGAGTGTTTACTTCTGCTTTATTGTCATCAGTGTGTTGCCTTATTTCTGGATGTTGGTGTTTGTGGTGTTCACACATGGGTTCTTTTCATTACCAGTTAGTAATGACTTCCCTCTTCCTTCTCGCTCTGCTTGTGTTAAATGATTCCTCTTCTTCCTTCATTCTATTCTATACATGGTCCCGTACGAACCAGGTATGAATCCAATATGTGTCTAAACATAGAACTTGTTTGGCAACACTGCAGCTCCAAACACCAAACACCCTCCATATACAGTGCAACCTGTTTACGCCATTTCAATTTAAAGAGAAACAGGTGATGCGAAAACCCCTCTGTTAAAGGGATAGCTCAACATTTTGGCAAATTTGACCATTGCCATAATCCATTAAGTCATAGCAGTGGGTTCATTACCTTTAATTGTCAGTGCAAGCTGTTTGGTGATTGATTGCTGATTGGCGGGGCAGAGACGTGAGCTGCTCAGCTAACGCAACAGAGGCACATTGTATTCATCAAATACACAATCCAACAACTCCAAAACCCTCTGGTGGACAAGTTGTGACCTGCACATTCACCACGCTATGAAATAATTAGGGATGCACCGATATGAACATTTTGGCCGATACCGATATCCGATATGAATTTTTCTGTTATGGCCGATAATCGATATTTACCGATATTGCTATGTAATGTATTTAATGTATTATGCAATGTATTTTACTTCCAAATAACAAGGTTACAGGCTACCATCCTCCTCGCATTACCTCAACTTTGCAGCTGTTGCATACGAATATATATGGGCCGATATTTATCTGCCCAATTTTACTCATCGGACCGATACCGATATGTTAAAAAATGATGAACATCGGCCGATACCGATATTACTGCCGATATATCGTGCATCCCCACATTATGAGACAGAGTTGTTTTCAAGGCAAATGCAGCCGGAACTACATTCCAGACACGGCTGCTGGGCGGAGTGATTTCAAAAGCAGTTCTGAGTATTTTCATATTGTGTCGTATTCACTAGAGCGTTTTGGAGTTGTTGGATTGTAATGAACCTACTCTCAAGACTATAGGGAATATGGCAATAGGCAAATTTGCCAAAATGTTGAACTATCCCTTTAAGTATCATGCAGCCAGCAGTGACTCCGCCTCTGCTCCCACATCATACAGGTACCTTTAAAAGAAATACTTGGTCAGAAACCCTCCAACAAATCCTGAGATGGTTGACCTGTTGGATCTTGTTAGCTAACAAGCTCCTCACTAATCCATGTGGTTTTGCTGACAGCAGTGTTAGGACAGAACACAGAGCGTGTGCAGTGCCTACAGCAGTGGCTGATGGTCAGTGAATGCCTCTCATGCTTACTGTTACTTCATCTACAATGTTTCCTTCCATCCATTTCTGCAAGAAGCTGTTGCAGAAACGTCGCTGCCAAATGTCTGACCAGTTATTGAGTCAAAGGGATCAAATACTAATTCCATCAGAACAGTGACTGAGTCATGTGTTCAATAAAGACATGACATGTGTGTTAGTTTAAGCACTTAGGGTGTATTCAGACACGTGGCTCATTTGCTTTGTTCCAATACAATTGTTGCATTTTTCTTTTGGGTGGTTTGTGTTCACATGGCAACAGTCCCAAGTGGTAAGTTGTAAACAAATACCATGTGAACCGCCTGTTCTCTCATTGGGCAGAAACCTTACCCAGGAGGAGGAGGAGTTCACCCAGGAAAAACAACAACCATGGAACATCAGCAGCGTGTGTGTGTGGCTGGTGTGTTTCTTTGGGCCAGTTGTGTCGGTTGCTGAGTCGAGTACGACTTCAGTGCAGAGGAATGGCTCCAGGGCTGGAGTGGAAGAGAGCTGGGACGTCCCCTTGGCGACCTCAGCCAGCTTGTTTTACCCTGCATCTGACTGTGACAGCTGTGTTCTCATATGACCAACACAACCCAGCTCACAGTCTGTGTTGTTGTGCTTCTGATTCTATGTCTTGTTTTTACATAACACCTATCAACCAATGGAACAAGAGATGGAAATTAGCCATATGGCTATAATCTCATTCATATCTACATTATTAATGTCTATTAGGGTTGCAAAATTCCGGGAATTTTCATAGTTGGAAACTTTCCATGGGAATTAACAGGAATTTATGGGAATTAACGGGAATAAATCGGAAATTTACAAAATTGAAGGTTGGCCCTTAACAGGGAACTTAAATATAGTTGGAGAAAATATATTGTAGCATAATCTTGGCTAAAACAACCAGATTTAATGCAAGCAACTTGAATATCTCTGCTATTCCATGCACACTGCTTCCTGCAGGGCTGTTAGGCCACGCCCCCTACATGCACTGCTTCCTGCAGGGCTGGAGTGCATTCCTCCATCACATGCACAGATGATTCCTTGAACCCTGGAGGCCACACTTTTGAGCCCAAAGCACAATAGGAGGGCTCCTTTCATTTAAAGGGACAACCAGGAGTTTTTGAAAGCAAAGTGTGTTCACACTACATTTCCCATGAGCCTCCGTGCACGGTGAAATTCTTGGACCGGCGCAAGACAGACGAACCATAAACGGTGATTTGGTGACATTATTCCCATAACCCACAGGGCAGCATCCGCAAAACCAAAACTAAGAAATGCTGGGCGACCCGACCACTAAATAATAACAAAATACTGTTGAAGACAAGATTTTTTTTGTTTCAATTACCCCCAATTTCTAGTTAATTCCCATAAATTCCCAATAATTTCCATAAATTCCCATAATTCCCGTGGAAATTTACCGTTAATTTATTGGAAATTTTCCATCCTTTGCAACCCTAATGTCTAATGTTTATTCTTAAATAAATTGACAAACTGATCTTTTGGTGTTGAATGTTGTTTCAGAACAGCTGCTCCAGAAGAGGCAGGTCTCAACACCCTGAGACACTGGACCTGTCCCTGGTCTGTCCATACCTGCAGCAGAGGAGGAAAGTCTGTTGCTGGCGGTGACCTGGCGGTGAGGGATCTGGACAGGAAGGTGTTTCAGACTGTCCCTGGGTCTGAGCAGAGCCTGAAGAGGCCCTCGACTACAGCAGGCCTCTGATCTGCCTCCTGATCCACACAGTGGGAGAATGACAGAGACGGTTAGTGAGGATCGTGCAGGCTCCACGCGGCCACCGGTTCTGAACTGCGCCCGTCTTATCTGACCTGAGTACTGCAGCAGGTGGATTTCCTGAGAACTCTGGGAGCCCAACAGGACCTTGGTGGTTCCAGCCCCAGCCGGCGCTGCGCCAGACGAGGTGCAGCCAGGAAGAACACAACTAAACAGAGGTGGGGACTCCATCATGTGATCACACTTGAGCATGGGCACACCTGGGAAACGCTCGTCCATGATGTAGGCAGAGTACTGAGAGAGAGACAAGTATCAATACCAACACATTCTTTTCTGTCATTACAGCAGCTGCATGTGCAGACAGGAACATTATAGTGCTGTGTTTTGCCAAAAATAAATCAGAAATTGATGTATAATTCAAAGTAATCCAACCCTCCAGCTACCTGCAAACCCATGCACACTCAACAAAACTAACGACGACTGTAGACACCTGACTGTCTGACTGTAAAACACAACAAAACAAAAAGCTCATCTACGCTTCTAACATTCGGCTGCTCCTTTACAGCGTCCAAGATGGTGAAACTATTAATGCTGCACATTCACCCTGTGAAGCTGCTGTGTGTCAGGGTTATTATAGTTAACTAAAACGACAATTTTCCAAAAACAAGAACTAAATAAAAACTACAATGAACAATATGAAACTAACTAAAACTAAAGTTTAGTCAGATCACATCAGCTTAGCTGTAGTTTTCTTTCTGCAGAAAGAAAACACCACAGCTCAACATGGGACGACTTGGAGTACGACCCACAGGTAGATAAGAGTGATTGGAACCTGATGAGGACTGATGGGGACATTATGGGATGTAACTAAAAGGGAAAAATCCCACAAATGTGGAAGTTCCTCTTAAGAAGTCTGACAGAGGCTTTCTCCTAAAACCTGAAGAACCGAAACTAAGACTAAATAAAAACTAGCAGTAAATCCCCCCAAAATAAAAATAAAAAACTAACTGAAAAACTGAATAAAAATAAAAACTAACATTTTGAAACTATAACAACCTTGCTGTGTGTAAAGTCAGAAGATGAGCTACCTGGGTGTTGACGAGATGGTGGAAGGGGTGGCCGTCTCCCAGGTAACTGGTCAGGATGAGTCTCTCTCCACTGCGACACTCTGAGGTGCTGCTGATCCGGAACAGGGTGTGACAACTGACAGGACTCGTCTAGAGCAGAGGACAGCAGCCAGGGTGCAGCGTTGAGAAGAAGGAGAGAAAACAAGGAAGAGGATGAGGAGGATTGTAGAATAAGGTTTGTGTGTGGTCGGTTTATTGCTGATTGATTTTTCTCCACAGATGTGGCAGCTGATGTCAGTATTGATCTAGAATCGACACAAAGGTACATTTACATTCAAATACTATTGGTATTGTTCATTCATCTTAAAGAGGAACTATGCTGGACTTGTAGCTCCATTAATACACCCATACACCCATCCTAACGTGTAAATGATAATCCATTGATCCACTGATTGATTATTGAAAAGGCTGAGCCGTTTTCGAAAACAGGGTAAATACGGAGACTGGGAGGAAAAACTGTCCCTGGAAAACAGCTGATTAGTGATCCAAAACGGCTCCGTTTTGTATCGTTCCGGCTGGTGGTTCTGCACGGTCCAGGTAGTTGCTGAATGTAAACAGAACGTTGACAAAAAGTCATTGTCGAGCCCGTCAAAAAATGTTAAAAATATTAATTCAGACTAAAAAAAATTTTTTGTGGATCCCTTTAAAGAGGAATACTGGACTTGTATTCTGTTCATCTCCAGAGTCCTAGTGCTGGATGTATTACTAGTTCCAGGGAAATGGAGGCTTTGCCTTCTAAAAATTCTTGGCATATTCAAACCATAACATTAATCCTCATCCTCTCACCCTGGTGTCTGTGAGCTCCGCTCCAGTCCTGTCTGCGTAGAGCATCACCCTCGGATGGGCCGAGAACTCGCACCATCGCCATGACGACTTGGCATTGAAGTACAGGTTGCTGTCCTCCTGCCGAACCTTCTGCATCCTGCCAGAGAGGAGCATCACTTTAAAGGGATAGTTGAGCTTTTTTTGAAGAGGGGTTGTATTAATCACAAATGCCCATTAAGTTCACTCGATGCAGAAGAAAGGTCTCCCCTTGCATCTAGTGTACATAATGGGCATTTGTAGCTCATACAACCACACTTCAAAAAGACTGAACTATCCCTTTAATGTCAGCTCGGCTCATGATGACCTGGACAGAACCAACAGTCTCAGTTGTCCTCACCCTTTGCCGACAGTCCACAGGTTGACTATGCCGCTCTCACTCGCCACCAGGACTTCACCTAAAACATGAGGACTGACGGGACAGGAGGACAAGCAGAAGGACACGTCACGTTTACACCTCTTCTTCACAGCTGTCCCTGCCGCTCCCCGACGACCACTGACCTGACACCGACGCAGGTGGCCACCTCCTTGGTGTTGATGACCTGCAGCGCGCGAGGTTCGTCCGTTTCGCCGAGCCGCCAAACTCCGCACAGGTGGTCCGAGCGCACGGCGACGCAACCTGCAACACAGAGCTAGGATGAAGAGTCTGGCCGGCGTGGCCGAGCTCCGCCGGCTGCTCGTCACGTTCGCCCCGGTTCCACATTCTTACAGGAGTGGAGCAGGGAGGCTGAGCTGATCTGTCTGACGGGGCCTTTCAGCTGGAAGCTCGACGGGCTGCTGCTGCTGCTCAGGACGGGGGAACTCCCCCTGTGGTGCTGCAGCTCCACCCTGTGGAAGTCTGAGGTACTGCGTTAAGGAGCAGACGGCAACCAAGTCATTCTTCTTTGTACTTTCTTTGTATTCTTTTTCTTTTGTTTCCTCCTCTCTCTTTTTCCCTTCTCATTTGTTTGTTTAAATATTCTTATCTCTGTTCTTGCTTGTTTTCTCCTCTCTCACACATGAAACCTCTCATCACACTTTCTATTACTCACTATGTCCAGCAATATTACTGCTTTTTGTTACTATTATTATTGTTCTTTGTTAGTAGTAGTAGTAGTTGCACTGTAGGACTGCCTGGCCCTGATTCATCACAACATGGTTTGGTCTTTAAAGGGATAGTTCACCCAAAATCCAAATTTCACTCATTATCTACTCACCCTCATGTCGACTAAGAGCTGGGAGAATTTTCAGAGTCCTCCGTTCCTTTTCTGAGTTACAGCGGGGCTCCGTGCAGCACTGCATGTCCATATGACAGTAGCGAAGTCTATATTTTAAGCTTGTTTGTAGCGGAAGCTCCCAGTGTCTCAGTTCACTGCTCTTCCTGTGTCAGTGCAAATCGCTGTGCAGACACCCTCTGTAACTCCAAGAAGGCATGGATGACTCTGAAACTCCTCCCAACCCTTAGTTGACATGAGGGTGAGTAGAAAATGAGTGAAATTTGAATTTTGGGTGAACTATCCCTTAAAGGGGCTCATATTATGCAAAATCCACTTTCTACAGGTTTTCTAGTGGTCCTATGTGTTCCCGTGGCCTTTCTATGACGCCTGGAGGTGAAAAGGTCTGTTCACTTAATTGATTGTTACACTTTTTTGAGATCGTGTCTCCAAGCGGGCGAAGTGGAGGTGCTGTGCAGCTTGACGTCACGAAGTGCTGAACTCAAGTGACTCCACCTCCCGGTACTTCCTATCCCCCCCCTGGGCCAGTCTGGAAAAATGTGAGCTCCGCCCGCTGAAACTTTTCCGGAACAGCGACAATCAAGCAAATTAGACCCATGTGAAATGGTTGAAAAACAGCATAATATGGGATCTTTAAAGGGATAGTTCAGCTTTTTTGAAGTGGAGTTGAACTACATATGCCCATTGAAGCAGATATCAGTGGAATGTTTTTGTTAATATAAGTCCTAAATAGTCCTATTTTACGTCAGCAATCACTTACATGGAGTGTTTCAGCCGTAACACGAGTCTCTCCGTCACTCTGCTCTGCTGTAACCCGAGGAGAAAATTTTCCTTGTGGGATACAAGTGTTATCCAATGAGGAGAGAGAACGGCATGAAGGGCTGTGTGTGCAGCCAAGGGATGTGCGTGAATGTGGTGACAGAGCACGAGGACCAATAGATGCCTGACGAGGGCGGGGGCTGCTAACTCATGGTGCGTTCAAGGAAACTCCTACTGTGTGTTTTTCCTTCCTGTGAAGTCATACCAGTTCGATCTGGTATGAGTTCACGGGTCGGAAGTTACGAGAGGCCGTTATAGTGACTTTCACAGACAACAGGACGGTAAAAACACGAGCTACGGGTTACCTGGAACGCTACAGAGTCGTAGTTGTGACTTGAAGCTGTAACTTACGGTTTCAAAAGCCTGCCTTGAATGCAGCATTAGCCGAAACGGCCGTACCGCTGATATCTGCTTTAAGTACACTAGATGCAGTAGAAAGGTCTCTGCTCTCTCTCTAATTCCTGTCATCACCACACAGGTCTTATATTGTTTGTCTCTGTTAACATTTTTTTTTAAGTATTAGGCAGGATACTGAGACGGTCCAGTCCCTGGCTGCTGGGGTAGAGGAGGCAGCCACCGCCGCTGTCTGAGAAGGGGACGAAGTCCAGAGCGCCACCTGTGGTTGCTTCAGAGAAGAGGTGACGGTCTCTCTGCTCAGTCAGCTCCTCATACAACAGAGAGCCCAACAGCTGAAGGGGCACAGACTGCACCACGTCTGATAGAAGGAGATTGTACTTGTCCAACGTTCTGGAACAATATGTCCGATAACATCTGAAAAAAAGATGCAACAAATGAAGAAGGAACATCAGTCAGACAAGAGGAGACTTTTATTTGATTTCAAATCTTTTGCACACACACGTTCACTCACGTTTTTATCTTCAGCATTTCGAGGTAGTTTTTCTGCTTCACCATGCTGACTGAAGTCCCTCGGTACTTCTGCAAAACAAAGACACGTACTGATTATAATGAGATGAAAAACAACGAACGCAGCTTTACACCACAGAGTGGATTCTTTTATGTTTTTACCTTTTATTTAAGATGTTAATTATCTATCAGTGATTTATTGATCACTGCCTGTTAAAGGGATAGTAGCATTTTTCTAAAATGGAGTTGTATGATCTATAAATAGCCTCTAAGTACTTTAATTGCAGTAGAAGACTCTCTGCACTCCTCCCGTTAGCAACGCCAGCCCATAGCCCTGCCCAGAGATTTACAACATACATTGTTGTGAATGGACCCAAAGAAACGGCCTATTTTCACGGCCTAAATGAGGTTTTACCTGAAAAAAAAAACCCCCCACACAGTTCCATTGTTGGCTATAATATAATTTTTTCCAGCCCCGGTTTTTATTTGGAGCTACCCAACTGCTGATCTAAACCGCTAACCCTGGGCGGAGGGATACGTGAGTTGGTTAGCTCCAAATAAAAACTGCATTTTTCCTGCACTTTGAAGGGCTGGAAAAAATGATATTATAGCCAACAATGGAACTGTGTATTTATTTTCAGGTAAAACCTCTTTTAGGCCGTGAAAATAGGCCGTTTCTTTGGATCCATTCACAACACTGTATGTTGTAAATCTCTGGGCAGGGCTATGGGCTGGCGTTGCTAACGGGAGGAGTGCAGAGAGTCTTCTACTGCAATTAAAGTACTTAGGGGCTATTTGTAGATCATACAACCCCACTTTAGAAAAATGCTACTATCCCTTTAAATAGCATAGCATCACCATTACTGATGAAACAGGTTAGCTGATTAAGGAATTTTAGTTTAGAGCCCACGCTGACATCTAAAAATCATCTCTTTGCAATAGAAACATTACACTATTAATGAAACAATTGCCTTCTTTTATAAGCCTGTTATTCTCTCACCTTTCTCAATCCTTTTTTAAAGCTGAAATTTTCACCTAGAATTTCACTCATGCACCCAAAGGCGTCCTGGCCGTGATCCATGAAGAAGTTCTGAATCTAAATACAAAACAAAACAGAAAATACATCAAACACTGTGTGACTGAGCTCACACTGACTCAGTTCATTGTGAATCTAGCATTAATATGTATTAGGAACTATACTGAAATGACATATGTCTAGAAACTTTACTGTCTCGGAGACTGGCATGCAGTGACATGAATACAACAATCAGACATAAATGACTGCAGAGAGTATGTTCGCTGTAAAACTGGTTCAGAAACATGTGAGTGTTCAACGGCTGTACTCACATGTTCTGTGAAGTTAATTGGATCTGGAGGCTCTGAAGGCCAGGGACATGCTGGAAAGTTTTTAAAGCAATTTATACACACAATTAATGACAAAATAATGACACTGTAAAACATTTTCACACAAACAAAAAAGACAGAGAGATAATGTTGGTGCATTTATTGCAGCCAGTATGTTTAGTGCTGGACCACCTCCCTGTTAATACATGCTGTCAGGACTCACAGTGTTTAGGTGACAGGAGGGGAAGTGGGACAGGCTCGGTGGGACGCCATGTCTCCCCTCTGACCTGATGGCTGGGTGTGAAGGTCCAGCTGGAGGGAGGACCACAGCTGCTCTGGAACCACAACACAGAGAAAATCACAAAACAGATAATACAAACCAATAACAACCCAGTTAGTTTCTTATATGACTGACTTAATAACATCAATTTCACCTATCAAACAACGTTATAATTTTAGATCTTAACTATTAGATAAGCATGTATTCATAACGGTAAATGACTAGTGCGTAATTTAAATATTTTTTTTAATATAGTAATAGGCTGGACAACAATTTACATCAGACAGTAACCAGAGAGTACTGTAGGGATGGTGGACCCACCTGAGGTCGGACTCGGCCGTAACTGCCCCAGTTACCACCGGAACTGTGCCCCGCAGTAGAGTCCGGTGGTCCGCAGTTGTAGAAAGACGGGAAAAGCTGCCGTGGGAACTCGTAGTCCATTTTGTTCGCTTTCAACAAATTAAAGTAGCTGTCGGGTTTACTGGGGAGCGTGTACTGATGTTCTCCCACCCTCGGTGTCAGGGGACAAGTCTGAACATGTTGTTCCTTGGCTCGGCTAACGGTTAGCACAGCAGCCGCTGCCTCCCGGTCAGGACGGATAAACACTCCTCTAATCACCGTGACACGCGCTCCACAGCACCGACTCGAAGCTGTACGTCTCGGAGGAACCTGTCGGTTCTGTCCAACACATAGTAGTGATGAAATTGTCCCAAATCCTCAGCCATCCGAACACGTGCAGGCTGCACGAGAAGACGGCTGTCAAGCTTCCCCTCGTGCGTACCCGGCAACAACAACACACTGACTTCCGGTCGGATTTTGTTCAAGAGGGGAAACTCCCTTGACATTTTTTTCCCCAATCATATTATGAAATGACATGTAAAAAAATGAAATGTAGTTGCAGTACAAATATAATGAACAAGTAGCCTACGTACGCAACAATACAACGAAAAACAAACCTGTGGTATAGCAGGAAAAAGTAACAGTGCAGTTATAAGCAGTTGACATGTTATATGCAGTACCCTTGTTGAGACTGCAGGACCTGAGAGTCCAGTAGGGGGCGCACATAGATTAACCTAGAATAAGTGGTTTACCGGAAGAGAATCAATGTGTATGCTGTACTGCCATGCTGTTGCTGGTGAAGTAAACAACCGCTAAAATCACTTTGCTGTGTGGACATTCATTCCTTTTTTTTATGAAGATGCAACATCTTTTTTTTTTTTTGAGGAAGGAAGCCGTCGTACGGACGTTAAAAGAAAAGAAAGGAGAGAGAGAAAAAAAGCGCCAGCTGGGACAAGGAGAAAACGAAGCTGAAGGTAAAAAAAATGGCTACAATTGGCACGCTAGCAGCGTTTGACCCCAAGAATCAGACGTGGGATGAGTATACTGAAATACTCGAGCAGTTTTTCGCGGCCAACGGAATTGACGGGGCGGAAAAACAGAGAGCTATATTGATAAGCGTCGTCGGAGCTGCAACGTACAGCCTGATGCGTAATTTGCTCAGTCCGGCCAAGCCTAAAGACAAAACCTTCCAAGAGCTAGTACGCCTGATGAAAAATCATTTTGATCCAAAGCCCAGTGAAATTGTGCAAAGGTACAAATTCGACTCTCGCACCCGCAAGCCCAATGAAACAGTCATGGAATACGTGGCGGAGCTTTGGCTCAGGATTGTAACTATGGCAACACGTTGCAGCAGATGTTGAGAGACAGGATCGTCTGCGGAATTAACGATGACAGAATCCAGAGGCGTCTCTTGTCTGAAGCGGAGCTCACTTTTGACAAGGCTTTGTCAATCGCCGTGTCACTGGAGACTGCAAATAAAAATGCCCAGGACCTGCAGACCTCGGGCGCGGCTGCAAAAACTTCAGCATCAACAAAGGGCAGCGGGAGGCTCGCACCTTTAAAGGAGAAAACAGAGAGTGTTATCGATGCAAGGGAACCAGTCACACAGCAGCGGACTGTTACAAACAAGAAAAATGTCATGCTTGTGGTAAAGTGGGACACTTAGCAAGAGCTTGTCGAGCAAAGCTAAAAAGAGTGGATTTGTAAAAATGAAGAAAGAGACAAAACAGAGTTCACATTATCGTTCCCACAAAGTACATGATGCAGATGATGTAACAAAGAGTGATAGTTCAGAAGAGGACCCCTTCACGTTGAACTGTATTAAGTGTAAACAAGAGCATCAAAGCAAGCTGTACAGATTAGGGCGTCGGAGTGTGGTGCACCTGAGAAAAGTAGACCCCTACACTGTAAATATGCAACTGGATGGAAAAGCTGTCAATTTCGAAATTGATACTGGATGTTGCTTAACAGTAATGAATGAAGAGACATTTAAAAAGGCATGGAAAGACACCAAACCCCCTAGTCTGAGGCCCATGAAAATCAAGCTGGAAACTTACACAGGGGATCCTGTTAAGGTGGTTGGTGCAACGCTTGTCAATGTCAAATACAAGCAGCAGGAGGGGAATCTGCCCCTTGTTGTGGTCGAAGGAGATGGCCCCAGCCTGCTAGGACGAGGCTGGCTGGAGGAAATATGTCTGGACTGGAGAGACATAAAAGACAGTCGTAAAGCCAGAAAAGTGCACCAGGTCAATACAACAGAAAATCCACTACAGCAAATGTTACATAAACATGAGGATGTGTTCAAAGAGGAGTTGGGCACCTTGAGAGGCACCAAAGCTACCATTCACGTTAAACATGATGCCCCCCCACGATTCTTCCGTCCACGATCTGTCCCCTTTGCCATGCGAGCGAAGGTAGACGAAGAAATAGACAGACTGTTGAAAGAAGGCATCATCTCGCCAGTGAAATACGCTGAATGGGCGGCGCCAGTTGTGCCAATTCTGAAACCAACAGGTAATATAAGGTTGTGTGGAGATTACAAGCTTACTGTAAATACAGTGGCTTCCCTGGAACAGTATCCAATACCCAGAATGGAGGACCTGTTTGCAGCACTTTCTGGAGGAAAACAGTTCTCCAAACTGGACATGAGCCACGCCTACCAACAAATACTCCTGAATGATGAATCCAAACAGTATGTGACAGTGAACACACACCGAGGGCTGTTCACGTACAACAGACTGCCTTTTGGAGTGGCATCTGCGCCAGCCATATTTCAGAGGACAATGGAAGGCCTCCTAAAAGGGATACCTCTGGTAGTGGTGTACTTAGATGACATTTTGGTGAGCGGGGTGGATGAGGCAGACCACCTGCGGAACCTGGACGAGGTGTTGTCACGGTTGGAGGAGGCTGGTTTGCGGCTAAAAAGAAGTAAGTGTGCCTTCATGCAAAAAGAAGTTGAATACTTAGGGCACATAGTGGACGCACAGGGGCTCCATCCTGTGGAGAAGAAAGTTAAAGCCATCATGGATGCCCCTACTCCCACAAAACGTCACTGAACTCAAAGCATACTTGGGTTTATTAAACTACTACAACAAGTTCCTCCCCAACCTGGCAACCCTGTTAGCTCCCCTGCATGAACTTTTAAGACATGATGTGAGCTGGACATGGCAAAAGAGACAAGAGGAAGCTTTTCAGAAATCAAAGAACCTGCTCAACTCAGCAGACGTGTTAGTTCATTTCTCTGCTGACCGAGAATTAGTTCTCTCATGTGATGCTTCCCCATACGGTGTGGGCGCCGTATTGTCACACAAGATGGAAGATGGCAGTGAAAGACCACTGGGGTTCATGTCCCGCACACTCTCGCCTACTGAGAAGAGGTATTCTCAGCTTGACAAGGAAGGCTTAGCTGTCATTTTTGGCATCAAGAAATTTCACAAATACCTGTATGGCAGAGTGTTCACTATTTATACAGATCACAAACCGCTGATCTCTCTCTTCAATGTTAAAAAGCCTATACCTCAGATGGGCTCACCGAGGGTGCAACGATGGGCTGTGACACTGAGCGCCTATGAGTACAACATCGTGTACAAGCCAGGCAAACAACATGCAAATGCGGATGCGCTCAGCAGATTGCCGGTGGCAGAGACAGCACCTGAAAAAGAAATGACAGAACAAGTGTTAATGATGGATGTACTGGATGACACGCTAGTGGACGCCACACAAATAAAGCGCTGGACAGCTAAGGATGTCGTCTTGTCTCAAGTCCATGAATACACATTAAAGGGCTGGCCCGCACAAACAGATGCTCGCTTCAAGCCGTATCAACAACGGAAATTGGAACTGAGTGTGAGGGATGGGTGTGTGCTCTGGGGAGCCAGAGTAATCATTCCCACAAAGGGGAGAGACAAAATACTGAAACTCCTGCACCAGACTCATACAGGCATGTCAAAGATGAAAGGCTTGGCGAGGTCATATGTATGGTGGCCAGGTATGGATGAGAACATTGAGCGAGAAGTGCAGTCATGTGAGGAGTGTCAAAGACATCACAAGTCACCACCTACTGCGCCATTACACCCCTGGGAGTGGCCGGAGGCGCCATGGTCCAGGATCCATGTGGACTACGCAGGGCCGTTCCTTGGTGAGATGTTTCTGCTCATTGTCGATGCTCACTCTAAATGGATGGACATTTACCCTGTGAAATCAGCTACGTCACAAGCTACCATTGAGAAATTGAGACAGAGTTTTAGTGTGTTTGGCCTGCCTAAAATGTTAGTCTCAGACAATGGAACATGTTTCACCAGTGCTGAATTTGAGACTTTCATGAAACAAAATGGCATTGATCATGTGAGGTCAGCACCGTTCCACCCTTCGTCCAATGGTCTGGCCGAGAGGGCGGTTCAAACCTTCAAGGAGGGGATGAAGAAAATAAAAGGTGACACACTACAGACCAAACTGTCAAGGTTTCTGTTCAGTTATCGCATCACGCCGCATACAACAACAGGCTTGTCACCTGCAGAGTTGATGATGTCACGGAGACTCAGATCAGCTTTAGACATTCTCATGCCTGATGTGAAAACAAAAGTGCAGCAAAAGCAACTGAAACAGAAAGAAAATCATGACAACAAGAAAAGACTGAGAAGTTTTACAGCTGGGGACAATGTGTTTGTCAGAAACTACTCCTATGGTCCAAAGTGGATACCAGCTGTCATCACAAGCTCATCAGGTCCAGTGTCATACACCGTCACCATCGGGAATGGTCAAACCTTAAAGCGGCACGTGGATCAGGTTAGAGCAGGATTGGCCGACGCTGTTCCCAGTGAACCGGACATCAGGTTGGAGCCGCTGCCTGAAGAAAAAGCGGGCTCTGAGGGACTCCTGCCTTCAGTGATGGACTTAACACCACAACCTCCATCATCTGAGCCACAGGACTTGCAACCTGCTCCAGAGGCTCAGGTTCAACCAGGTTCAGTTGCACCAGTGGTGCGACGTTCCCTGAGAGAGAGACACCCACCTGTGCGTCTCAAAGACTTTGTTAGATAGAGTGAGATCTTTCCAGGAATAGAGCAATAATGCGCTCTGATCTCACTGGAAGGACGTACCTTCCTAGTTTAGGTTTTGAAAAAAAAAAAACAATAATATTGTTCATATGTTAATATGTGTTATATGTGTGATACAGTATTCATTCACATGTAGGAGCTGTTAACCTAAAGGGGAGGGGATGTGGTATAGCAGGAAAAAGTAACAGTGCAGTTATAAGCAGTTGACATGTTATATGCAGTACCCTTGTTGAGACTGCAGGACCTGAGAGTCCAGTAGGGGGCGCACATAGATTAACCTAGAATAAGTGGTTTACCGGAAGAGAATCAATGTGTATGCTGTACTGCCATGCTGTTGCTGGTGAAGTAAACAACCGCTAAAATCACTTTGCTGTGTGGACATTCATTCCTTTTTTTTATGAAGATGCAACAAAACCATAAAGCGCTGTTGTTGTTGGGCTTTTATTTTGGAATGTGGGCAATGAAGGTGTCTGTCGGTTTTGGGCGGAAATGGGCGTGGCTTCTGTCTGGATACTAAATAATAATAATATATTGACAGTCTAATGGTTCCAAAGTCAATCAATTTTTTTTATTGAAAACAACGACAACAACAACAACAACAACAACAACAACAACAACAACAACAACAACAACAACAACAACAACAACAAAACAGTTAAATAATTGATCAAAAAAGGAAGAAGAAACAAAAAAGACACGTAATAGGAACATCGATTTTGTTTCCCTGTTTTTTCCCCCACGTATATATCGTTTTTATGTAACAGTGGATGTGGTGCCTTTTTAATAACACTATATTACGAGGATTTCATCCTTTGAAAATGAACACCGTGTTTTATTTTGAAAACGGCAAACCGGATGCGCCAGTCAGTTACCCACTGATCAGCTGACCGGACTGATCGGTGTGTCGGTGGGACAGACAGCAGCTCAAAACAAGCCAAAAACAAGGATAATTGGCGTTTCTGTCTCCCACGGAGGGACACAGTCATCAGCAGATCCTCCATCAGAGGGACATGTTCCAGTAGGACTCGTTCTCCTGGTACGTGTGGTTAATTTTCGACCTTGTGTTTTGGTTCCGTTAGCCGTGTTGCTAACCTCGGAAGTCCCGACATTGCAGGTGTAGTTTAGCTAGTTCACACATCACCGCGCAGACAGTCTGTCATTTCGTGTCCGAGCGGTGATGAAGCCTTGGTCCAGATGTCTGACTGTGAGCTGCCTCGTTTCTCTAACTGATTTCAATATGTCCCAATGTTTCCTACACGCTGCTGCGCTGTAGATCTGGATTATACGCCAAGGTTAATCACTCATATGCAGCATGAAGTCACGAACTGTGGATGTGTAGCTACGGTGTGTGGTGTATGGCTGTTAGCACTTGTAACTCAGCGATAAGTCACATTTCAGCAGTGACACGGCTATACGTTCATATCTGACCTATAAAGTCCAGCTGTCCCCTGTCCTAACATGCAATGTGCAATATGTCCTAATATGAAGCATGTTGCCCATATGTCTGCACACACGACAATGTTTCACCATGCATTTTATATTTGCATATATTTTTAACATTTCTAACCTCTTCAGCTGCAGTCATCACGTCCCCTGAGCCCTATGGCTGCATCATGATGCTTCTGTACCAGGCCAGTGAGGTGCTGACTCACTCATTTGGAGGCTGTAACTTGTTGTTCTTAGATTGTACCACATCATATTGTCTAATGTCTTGTCGGCCTACATCTTAGTTATTGTTTATAGGTAAATCATGTTCAAATTCAAATTCGATTCAAAGTGATTATTGTCATTTGCACAGTAGAAAAACAAGTTTCCCAGGCAATTAAATTTGTGTCCACATCACAAATGCCAGCATAAAAAACCAAGTATAGAAATAGACAATTAAAGAGCAACAGTAATATAACAATAGTTGTAATAATAATAATAATACAAAAAATACAAGACTAAAAGCTATGACTATTAACTTCCCTAACAATGCCTGACAAACAGCTGCATGGCACTGTGTCACCTAGAACACCAAGCAGCAGCCTCATCACATCATTATATGCCATGAATGAACAAGTTAGTTTATTCATTCTTTTTTTTATATTAGCCTAAATATGCAGCATCATGACATAAAAATATATGGACCAGGTCTGAAAACTGTGTCACTCACATTTTGAAGAAATCAAAAATGAAACTGAATTTGGGCCTCGTGATATGCAAAGTCATTTTGGCAGATATTACCACTGAAATTGAAAGTTCCAGCTGGAATGGTTATTTTTGCATTTACTGCTGCCAAGCAGTGACGTGCCGTGTACATTAAATCTGTGCTGATTTTGGCTGGACTTAAAACTTGAAGTGAGTCATCATAACAGAAGGTGGAGTTATGTGTGAAAACATCTGGAACACTGTGAGCCTTGTGAAGAGGAAGTGCAGCCGACTGCTTTCTGTCACTGTCAATTCAAGACCTGCTCTGTTTTGAGACACATTCTGTTGTGATTTGACACACCATTTAAAGGACAATTCCGGCCAAATTCAACTCTGGGCTGTATTTTCCTATCATTTTATGTAAGGAATCTGAGGATTTTCATTTTAATGTCTCCTGTTTTGCGGTAGTTGTGTCTGTCCCTGCATCGCCATGGCAGCGATGAATGGGAGCGGATGCAAGTTCTGCTGCTTAGGCTGTTTCCATCCCTCAAAGCCACAGACAGCATCAGATGGCGACTCAAACATGCACCCAGGAGTTTATTTACTTCAACAAGCCGACATGTTTGTAAAACTAGATCTAATTCAAAGTCTCCCAGAGTCTCGCACAAGACCCTGTTGATGCTCGGTGTGTTCAGGTGCAGTCGGAGCTACCGTTTGTGTCATAAACACAGGAATATCAACTCTTGACTTGCTTCAAGTCTACATTTTTTTCCACAGACAGCGTCAGGTGGCGACTCAAACATGCACGGATACGTTTTTTTACTTGAAATTAGCACCAAGAGTCTAGTGATGGTCTCTTCTCTCTGTTGATGTGTTCTGACTTCCTCCTGTCAGCCTTTTCATTCCTTATTTTTTGTCCCTTTGACAGGAACATTCTTCTTCTGTGCGGCTGCTGCTCTTCAGGCCTGTTTCCTACTTTGATCTGTTGATCTAATTCTGCTTTGATCTTTTCAGACACATCACCAAAATGTCCGGGAACAACCTGGTTCTACCCATAGTGCTCTGGGGCCGTATGGCTCCCACGCACTGCATCAGCAGCCTGCTGGTGATGGACGACTTCAGCACCATCATCACGGGCTGCCATGACGGACAGATCTGTCTCTGGGACATGACACCTGAGCTGGAGGTAGGCTACTGTTGTTGTTTGTTGTCCACCTGTCATGTTTCAATGTGCTTCCCGTCGTCCTATTTGAACCTTCTTGCGTCTCTTCCTCTTGTCTCCTCAGATTTGTCCCAGAGCCATGTTGTTTGGACACACGGCCTCCATCACCTGTCTGTCCAAAGCCAGTGCGTGCAGTGACAAGCAGTACATCGTCAGTGCGTCTGAGAGCGGGTCAGTAGCTCTGTATCTTTTACAGGAACATTATTTATAAAACATTTTTAGTTTGATTTTTCTCTTGAAATAAACTTGACAGAGTCAGAGACATGCCACCTGTCCATATGTACGTTCTAGGACTGCACAATATTTTTGTTTGAGCATATACTATATTGCAGAAAATAAATTATTGTCATGTTGGTTTTTTCCAATATCGTGCAGCCTTGGTACGTTCCATTATTTTGTACATGACAGCTCTGTGACACCTTAAAGGGATAGTTCAACATTTTGGCAAATTGGCCCATTGCCATAATCGCTATAGTCATAGCAGTAGGTTCGTTACCTTTAATTGTCGGTGTAAGCTATTTTTAGTACGGTGGCGCGGAGCAACAGGCTGCTCAGGGCTATTCTATGGAGGCAAAGGGAATTTCTTGGTTTCCCTCATCAAACTCATCAAAAACACAACCCAGCAACTCAAAAGCGCTGTTGTGGACACGTTGTGAGCTGCAGAACCACCACGCTATGAGATAATGACGGAACGATACGAATCAGCCGTTTCAGAGGTAAATTCATGCAAAACCGCTGATGCGCGTTTTCAGGGTCAGTTTTTCAGCAAGCAGTCTCTGTATTTATCCTGTATTTACAAAGGCTCCGTCTCGTATCGTTCCGTCATTATCTCATTTGGTCTGCAGCTCACAACGTGTCCACAACAGCAAGTTGCTGGGTTGTGTATTTGATGAGTTTGATGAGGGAAACCAAGAAATTCCCTTAGCCTCCATAGAATGGCCCTGAGCAGCCTGTTGCTCCGCGCCGCCGTACTAAAAATAGCTTACACCGACAATTAAAGGTAACGAACCTACTGCTATGACTATAGCGATTATGGCAATGGGCCAATTTGCCAAAATGTTGAACTATCCCTTTAAAGAGAGGTCGTTGAACTTGGTACAAACGTTCACCTGGGATCGAGGATGGACTGATTTTGGTGGTCAAAGGTCAAAGGTCAAGGTCACGGTGACTTGACAGAACATCCTTTTAGCCTTCTGAACACAGCATCTCACACCACTTCACGTTTGGCACAGACGTTGTCTTGGACCTAAAGGGATGTTGACCTCCAGACCATCTTGTACACTTCACTGTCTGACTTCAGTCTGTTCATGTTTCAGGGAGATGTGTTTGTGGGACGTGAACGATGGACGCTGTATTGAGTTCACCAAGCTGGCCTGTGCTCACACTGGCATACAAGTAAGACACACACCCACATCCTGTCAGTCATCAAATAAAAACTGAGATTGAAACACAGGCCGAGCTTTCAACGTAAGCACAAACAAATAAAGACAGTGAGGGAGTAACAGCAGCTCACATGAATTTCTCCAGTGCAACAAAGTCATGTCTCGTTGTACCGTGCAGCTCACGTCTCTGCCCTGCTGATCTAAAAGCAGCTTGCACTGACAATTAAAGGTAATGAAGCTACTCCTACGACTATAGGGATTATGGCAATAGGTAATTTTCCAAAATGTTGAACTATCCCTTTAAACACTCTTTTTATATCCACTGTTCAGCTTCCATCAGTGGAATATAACACATCCTGTAGACGTTTCACACTAAAAGCTTATGTCCCTTTGTCTCTTGCTGTCATCTGTCCTCACTTGCTTTCTGTCTGTCCTCCTCGTGTGTCTTCTCCGCTCCTCCAGTTCTATCAGTTCACCATCGGCACCCAGAGGGAGGGACGTCTGCTTTGTAACGGCCACTACCCAGAGATCCTTGTGGTGGACGCCACCAGCCTGGAGGTCCTGTACTCGCTGGTGTCCAAGATCTCTCCTGACTGGATCAGCTCCATGAGCATCATCCGCTCCCACCGCACACAAGGTGAGGGACGCAGGTGGAGCTGGAGGACGTCTAGCCTGACGCTCAGATGAGACTGATATCTAACAGAGTTTGTCTTGTTTGACTGGAGCCGGAGCCAGAAAGACATTCATCGTTGTTTTGTTGCCAATTGTACATACCGGTATGCACATTATCTTCTCATGTTAAAGGACAATTCCAGGCAAATTCAACTCGGGGGTGTATGTTACTATCATTTTAGGTCTAAAAGAAGGAATGTGATGATTTTCAGTTTAATGTCTCCTGTTTTGCGGTAGTTGTGTCTGTCCGCGGATCGCTACAGCAGCAATGAATGGAGTGGATGCGAGTTCCGCTAGTTTGGCTGTTTACATCCCTCAAAGCCGCAATTTTTTTTCACAGATAGCGTCAGATGGCGACTCAAACATGTACCGAGCAGTTTATTTACTTCAAGCAAGCCGACATGCTTGTAAAACTAGATCTAAATTCAAAGTCTCCCGGAGTCTCGCGCGAGACCCAGTCACCGTGCTCGGTGCATTTAGGGGCAGTCAGAAAGCTACCGTTTGTGTCATAAACACAGAAATATCGACTCTTGACTTGCTTCAAGTAAAAAAAACTTGTCGGCGCATGTTTGAGTCGCCACCTGACGCTGTCTGTTGAAAAAAATGTACACTTGAAGCAAGTCAAGAGTTGATATTCCTGTGTTTATGACACAAACGGTAGCTCCAACTGCACCTGAATGCACCGAGCACGGCAGCAGGGTCTTGCGCGAGACTTTGAATTAGATCTAGTTTTACAAGCATGTCCGCTTGCTTGAAGTAAATAAACTTATCGGTACATGTTTGAGTAGCCATCCGATGCTATCTGTGGAAAAAAATTGCCGATTTGAGGGATGTAAACAGCCTAACTAGCGGAACTTGCATCCACTCCCATTCATAGCTGCTGTAGCGATGCAGGGGCAGACGCAGCTACCGCAAAACAGGAGACATTAAACTGAAAATCTTCACATTCCTTCTTTTAGACCTAAAATGATAGTAACATACACCCCCGAGTTGAATTTGCCTGGAATTGTCCTTGAAAGTGACACGCCAACATTTTTTTTTTTCGTAACTTTCCTCACTCCTGAGTCCATGACCAGCAGATAGACACCATCCTTTCCACTGTGCGTGCAGTAACAAGGGAGATAGAGCTGTATCGCCTGTAATTAGCTTAGCTCAAACACTGGAAGTGTATGGGTAGTGTTAGCCTGCCTCCTACCCAAGCTGAAATCAGCATCAGAACATTTTTAGGTGAGAAACTAGCCGTTTAGATCAGCAGTGTGTCATTAATTTGTCTAAATACCAGCTGTTTACTATTTTGTTTGGACGAATTTGGCGCTACTCAAGCTAGCTGTTGTGACCAACGCACTTCTGGTTACTTTCACAAAATAAAACATCCGTTTCCCTTTACATACAGAAGTGCTTTTACTTTGAAACAGGAAGCTAACCTACCCTCGATGTAGCTAGCTTGAACCAAAATAAACCGTCTTTACTTGAACCCTCCTTCTTGACCGATCTCGTCCCGTTACCGGCATTTGACCGCTCAAGATGCCTTACTGGAGAGTTTTGTCAGCTCTGAGACCAAGATCGGTCCATTTAGAGTTGCTAAAGAGTGTCTCTGACTTTAGGTGGAGGCAGGCTAACACTACCCATACACTTCCAGTGTTTGTGCTAAGCTACATACAGCTCTATCTCCTTGTTACTGCACGCACAGTCAAAAGGATGGTGTCTATCTGCTGGTCATGGACTCAGGAGTGAGGCATGACACGAAAAAAAATGTTGGCGTATCCCTTTAAGTGTTGATGGATGCTGAGTGTCATTTCCTGTCTCTCTGTAGAGGACACAGTGGTGGCGGTGTCTGTGACGGGGATTCTGAAAGTCTGGATCATCACAGCTGAGGTCAGCAGGATGCAGGTACTCCGTCGTTTGTTGGTTTAAAACTCCATCATGAATCTCATGTCAGATGTTGATGCACTACGACAGGAGGACAAGTGAAAACAGTCAGATGAAGTTGTTATGTGTTTTTACTTCCATATGATCAGAGCAGTGATCCTCACTATTTTTTCACAAGAGCCTCATTGTGTCAAGTGTCATAATGCCACATGGCATGCAGGCTGCGTTGCCAGGTTTGACAGTGCCCCCTTTAGGGATCACCATTAAGGCTTAAAATACTTCCTTTCACCTTCATTATTTGGGTGAAGGGACAAGTATAATTAGGATGTTTGCGTTTTTGTAGTGTAGTGTTGTAGGTGTTTATGTAGCACATTTGGAAAAAAATGTATTGGTTGTGTTACTCTGGTCCTGACCGGGCTGTGACACAGAGCAGAGACCTGCTGTCCCTCTCTGAAGCAGACGATGAGCTCGTCTTCACTCCTGTCAGTCTTCATAGACAGTCCACAAACTTTGAAAGACTTCCTGTCTGATCATGTCCTTGGAGGTTTGTCCCAAGCGGTGGATTCATTTATTTTTTGACCCAACCTGTGTTTGGGGCCAGTCTTCATTTGTTCCTGCAAACCAGTAGGATATTTTTATTTTATCTTCCTATCCATTTTCCTTTGTCGTGTCATCATTGTTGTCATGTCCCTGTACGCAGGTAGGTTGTAGGTTGTTGTTCCTATTGTCTTTGTTTATACATGATTTTGATTATCCAATTGGATTTGTTGTTGGGATTTTAAAGTTTCAATATGTACAAATATAATTTTGACAGCATCACAACCTCAGAACAGACAAAGTTCTGTGGACTCTCTGACATCTCTGACGGAAGCAACGCTGTAAACAATGACCCGGCTGTTCATTGGGGAAATCTGCCACCACTTGTGTATCATTACATGTTGGTTTCTTCCTCTAATGTGTGTATCTGTGTGTGTAGGACCTGGACCCAGTGTTTGAAGAAGAGTCCAAACCAATCTACTGCCAGGGCTGTCAGAGTATTTCCTTCTGCACCTTCACTCAGAGCAGCCTGCTGGTGGTCTGCTCCAAGTACTGGAGGGTAAGAGACTGCAGCACCAACATCAACTACTACACACAGTGTTGTGCAGGAAATCCATCCATCCTGACCTGATGGATTCATCTGTGTGTTTCCCGCTCCTTTTGTGTGTGTGTCAGGTGTTTGATGCAGGTGACTACTCGCTGCTTTGCTCGGTGGCCAGCGACAGCGACCAGGCCTGGACCGGAGGAGAGTTCATCGCTGCAGACAAAGTCATCATCTGGACGGAGGATGGCTGCAGCTACATTTACAAGCTGCCTGCCAGGTACACCTCGCTCTCCATTTGAAAAACAGCATGTTATTTAGTGAATGTAAACATGGCGCTTTGTAGCAAAGATGCTAATTCTCTTTTTGCATGATGTGTCTGTGTGTGTCTGTGTGTGTGTTTTCTCCAGTTGTCTGCCTGCTAGTGAACATTTCCGCAGCGATGTTGGGAAAACCAAAGAAGGCTCAATCCCTCCTCTGGTCTACAGCATCGCCAACCGCACAGACAAACAGGTCAGTGGTCCGTCTTCGCTCTGCGCTGTTGTCACCTCAACCTCTCCTCAACCAATTTCTCATTACAGTATTAGTTCAAAAGAAAATAAAAAGGCTAAGATGTGAAGGTAGTTTCACATCCAGATGTATTTTCCAGCAAAAATGTTAAAGCAATTGTTCAACTTTTTTTTGGTGCAAGCTGTTTTTAGATCAGTGGGGCAGAGACGTGAGCTCTGCACAGCACACGGTACTTTTCGCCTTTCCCTCAAAGGTAAAACATACTGTATACCAGCTGAGCAGATGGTGTCTCTGCCCCCCCCCCCCCCGATCTAAAAACAGCTTGCACCAACAATTAAAGGTAACGAACATACGCCTAAGACTACAGGGATTATGGCAATAGGTGAATTTTCCAAAATGTTGAACTATCCCTTTAAAGTAAGATGATTAGATCAAATCACTGTTGACTTTAGTAGAGTAACGCTTCGTCCCTTTGAAGCAATTGGACAGAACAGCTTATTATAAGCATACATAGATAACACTACTGAGACACCACATTGTGAAAGATCTGACATACCTTGCACTAGTAAATATCACCATCAATCAGTGATTTCCAGAGACTGAACAGTCGCTGAAGTTAAACAATATCTACACAGTAGCTCCTGTCTTGAATTTATAGGCTGATGTAACATTACACAAAAAACACAAAAACTAATATCAGCTGTCAAACTGCTTGACTTTTTTATTTATTTATTTATTTATTTATTTATTTATTTATAAGATAACTGGCCCTTTCAGATTGGTTTGACATGCCTATAAAAAGACCTAGCCTATAATTAGTTGGTTCATAGTGGCAGACTGACTATGAGTCGTATACTTGAGGCACATGGATCAGACCTGTGGTATCACATGTTGTCCATCATGTTGTCCATCTGCACCAGATACAGTTACAACGATCAAAATGAGTGAACAAATCATTTATAGCACACATACCTTATACTCTAATATGTAGTAACTGATCATCTGGTGTGTTTTGGTCACACTCCTTGATTAGAATGCAGCAGTTATATCACACCACTGAGCTTCACTCAATTTCTCTTTCTCTTTATAATATCAACGCAATTCCATTCACTACTGATAGCAGTACCACCAGTTTAACTCTGCAATTTCTGTTTTGTTCACATTAAAGGGATACACCAACATTTTTATTTTATTTTAATTTTTAATTTATCTTTTTGGCTTTTCATGCCTTTATTTGATAGGACAGTAGAGTGTGACAGGAAATAGGAGGCAGAGATGGGGGGAATGACACGCAGTATAGGGCCGTCCGACGCGGGACTCGAACCGGGGCCGCCTGCAGCGAGGACTATAGCCTCTGCCCCCATTTTTAATTTATTTTACGTGTCTTGCCTCACTCCTGAGTCCATGACCAGCAGATACAGAGTAGAGTAGAGTAGAGATATACTTTATTATTCCCTTACAGGGAATAGACACCATCCTTTTGACTGTGCAGTAACAGTAACAGTGCAGTAACAAGGGAGATAGGGCCGTATCGCCGTAATTAGCTTAGCACAAACACTGGAAGTGTATGGGTAGTGTTAGCCTGCCTTCACCTAAAGTCATCAGAGACACTCTTCTGCAACTCTAAACGGACCGATCTTTGTCTCAGAGCTGACAAAACTCTCCGGTAAGGCATCTTGAGCGGTCAAATGCCGGTAACGGGACGAGATTAGTCAAAACGGAGGGTTCAAGCAAGCAGTAAAAGCACAAATTCTATCGTCATGGTTTTCTGTATGTAAAGGGCAATGGGTGTTTTATTTTGTGAAAGTAACCGGAAGTGCGTTGGTCACAACGGCTAGCTTGAGTAGCGCCAAATTCGTAAACAGCTGGTATTTAGACAAATTAACGACACACTGCTGATCTAAACGGATACTTTCTCACCTAAACATGTTTGAAATGTTGATAAAGTGATATATTTACAGAGTTTAGAGCTAAAATGAAATCAGCTTCTGACTGCTGATTTCAGCTCAGGTGGGAGGCAGGCTAACACTACCCATACACTTCCAGTGTTTGAGCTAAGCTAATTACAGCGATACGACTCCCTTGTTACTGCACGCACAGTGGAAAGGATGGTGTCTATCGGCTTGTCATGGACTCAGGAGTGAGGCAAGACATGAAAACAAAATGGTGGTGTATCCCTTTAAAGCTCCTCATAAAGTCAAATGGTTTAATAAAATGGATTGAAAAGCCTTGTCCAGGTGATTGAATGGAACAGAATAAGAACAAGCTGTGAGTAGATTTTAGCTAAATCTAAACAAAGAAGCTACAGACTTTGTGAACCCATGTGTGTGGTCCTGACTCCTGACCCTGTCTGGATTTATGATTTCATTTTGGACCTTAAGTACATTGTTATGTGTGTATTTATAATTTGTTGTCTTGTAGATATTTATTTGACATCTGTGCCTTTTTTTTGTTACTTTTATCGTTGTTTTTATTGTTCTGTCTTCTGATGCTACCATGCCCCTCCCCTCCTCCTCCCCCCTCCCCTCCCCTCCCTGTCCTCCTCGCTCCTCTCTTAAGGAAGGAGAAAGAGGTGAGGAGGAGGTGGCTGTGGAGGTGATGTGCCTCCCTGCCAGCGGGTGCGACTTGGAGCTCTACACCCCAGAGCTGCTATACCACCACCAGCCTCTAGAGGCGCCAGTAAGCCCCAGGAAATGCATTCTGATGAGCAAAGACAGGAAGAACAAAGGTGGCCAGGCTCCTGGCTGAGCTGTAAAAACTCAAATTGAGCTAATTCCACTCATTACACCAGTTGACCATTTTAGTTGCGCTTAGATCAGGTATTAAATGACAAAACTGAGACACATGTTGAATTGTGGGAAATACAAAATTGTTACAGTTACCATCAGATGAAAGCAAAACATGGACCATACCACTGGTTTAGCATGATCAAGCCACTGGTTGATGTTTATTCTATTAGCCATAACACTATGGTTTCAATGATTCCATGTCAGTTCAGTAATTCCAGCTCAGATCAATGAATTCATCAGAGGGGTGGGGCAAATCAGTTTTTTTATGTTGAGTTCACTTTTGATGAACTTTGACACCTGAACTTTAACGCTGCCTTCGATTGCACTCGGAAATTGGAAAGATCTGACCTCCGAATCGGAAAAATGCAATAGAATGCCCCTGGAAGTCGGGACTCGGACTCGGGAATTCGGGTGGGATCCAAGCAGCCCGAGTCGGTCGGAATTACGTTACAGCAATATGGCGTCGCACACTGCGAGAGGAATGTATTTATTTAGGCTATTTATTTTCCAACCTAGACATTTAAAGCAGATATCAGCGGTTCGGCCGTTTTCGCTAATGCTGCGTTCAAGGCAGGCTTTTGAAACCGTAAGTTACAGCTTCAAGTCACAACTACAACTTTGTAGCGTTCCAGGTAACCTGTAACTCGTGTTTTTACCGTCCTGTTGTCTGTGAAAGTCACTATAACGACCACTCGTAACTTCTGACCCGTGAACTCGTACCAGATTGAACTGGTATGACTTCACAGGAAGGAAAAACACAAGTTACGAGTTTCCTTGAACGCACCATGAGTTAGCAGCCCCCGCCCTCGTCAGGCATCTATTGGTCCTCGTGCTCCGTCACCACATTCACACGCACCCCTTGGCTGCACACACAGCCCTTCATGCCGTTCTCTCTCCTCATTGGATAACACTTGTATCCTACAAGAAAAGTTTTCTCCTCGGGTTACAGCAGAGCAGAGTGACGGAGAGACTCGTGTTACGGCTGAAACACTCCATGTAAGTGATTGCTGATGGAAAATAGGACTATTAGGGACTTATATTAACTTGGAAAGATCAAAAAAAATGCAATAGAATGCATTCTGCTGATATCTGCTTTAAGCAAGGCGTTGCACACTGCGAGAGGAATGTATTTATTTAGGCTATTTATTTTCCAACCTAGACATTTAAGCAAGGGAGAAGTCATGGAAAAGGGAATATAGCCTAGTTCCATGCGTACTGCAGTAAGAGTAGAATCTGGATGGCTCGCTGTGACGCCTGCAGGATTCCCCTCGCTGCTGCGTTCAACACTGTGTGTTGCAGAAGTGGCATTTCTCTCTCTCTCTCCCCCAAGCAGCTTATGTTCTTCCCCAGCAGTTACTTTTTGATGCTCGAAAGACATCAGATTACTGTGGCCATGTTTTCCGAGGTTGCAATGAAACGCATTTACCTTGGAAGTTGGAATTTCCAAACCGGATCTTTCTGAGTTCCGAGTGCAGTTGAACACAGCATGAGTCCTAACCTGTCCTCCCTGGGGTGTCCAGCATAGACCTGTTTTGGATATTAGCTGCCTCACAGCAGTCATTCTGATAGCTTTCATCCCTCTTGAATTCATTGAAATGAAATGTGGACTTTAACGAGCCGCTACAGAGGAGCCAGACATTTCAGGCTTGTTTCATTGTGATGGATTATGTCTCTGCAGCCAGTTTAAAACAGCGTTTTGATAGAAAACACCTGAAAGCAATGTTTGGCCTGATGGAAAAATCAATCCCAACACTGATATAGTGATAAGGTGAGGGTGCTGTCACATGTACAGGAGACGTTGAAGTTATCAGAGAGATGAAGGAGGTGAAGATGTTAAAGAGTTTGGAGCCAACATGTTGACTTTACAGCTCAGCTAGAGTCAGGCCACTGGATGAGAGGAGCAAACTCTGAGAACAGTAGCAGAAAGGCTGATGTCCACTCGGCAGCTCACATTCACTCTGCGCCATGGCAACAAACCAACAGCTCCGTTTTGAATGGGTTTTCTTTCTGTCTGTATTAAAACTCAAAGGGCTCTGTGGCGTCATGGTCAGTGCCCATTTACAGTACCGTTACCTGTTAATGAGAAAATCATCATGTGCATATGTTTAGCAAGAACCAAGAACTGAGGAGTATACAGGACTGTTAAAGGTTGAATATGTAGAATATTCAATAAAACCTATATTAAAAAAAAAAAAAAACATTCACGGGGCATTTTGAGGGTACAGAATGAAAGTATTGCTTCTCCATAAAAAAATATTTTTGGGCTTGTACGCTCAGCTAATATAAGTGTGAAAAATAAATATTTATTTGGAATTAGCTGCTAGAAAAGCAATTACAAAGAGATGGATTAAGCCAGACATCCCATCTATAAATAAATGGTATAATATCATTTACAATATATTTGTAATGGAAAGAATCACCTTTTCAATGAGGTTTCAATTTGAAATTTCTTTTCTTTCTATATCAAGATGTACTTGATTTATTTTATTGTATTATTATAACAGAAAACACCCCATGTGTTATTTCTAAAAGGAAAAAAACAAACTACTAATAGAAATTAGCTGGAAATTGAAAGCTGTTATGCTTTTTAGAAAATATAATAGGCTTGGTATCAAATAATATAGATATGTTATGGTTCCTTTCACTCATGTCATAATTCTTGAGTGGTAACCAGTGCTGCCAGTAAAAAGCAGATGTCAGTGGTGCTCCCTGTGTGCAGCCTTCAGCCTTCAGCCTTCAGCCTTCAGCCTTCAGACAGTGTCAGAGTGCTGGAGTCGGAGTGTGAGCCGCTGAGTCGCTGACATTAGAGCCCAGGCGCCTGTTTAGTTCGCTCCGCTCTTTGCTCTCCTTCCTGCTCGCCTGACAGACTGAACTCATTCTGGTTCACTTGGTTTCATGCTCTATTCCCACTAAAACAAATTTTCCCTCCTCAAAAAGCACCATCACCCTCCCCATCTGTCTTCATACTGATGAAGATGCATGCAAAGTCCCCCAAGCTGCTTTTTAACCAGAACAATGACCTGCCCAGTTCGGTTCATTTACGTATCTGCACTAGACTCCTGACACTTAAGATTAAAAACTGTATCAAATTGTGTTGTGTTTTTGAGGACACAAGAGACAAGATTCACATGAAGACATGTCACCAGAGTAAAGTAAATATATCCATACATATCTTATTCTCAGTACAGTATGTTTACATGTAGTGATAACCATGACTAAGCACAGTATCTCACACAGATAGGACAAGAGGAAATGGTGTTTGTGTGCATCTGTTGGACCTGATTCAACAGTGTCGTTTGCACAAAGGGTTGTGTGTTTGTTGTTTGGACAGCGGGTGGGTGGGCTTCTCCTGTTCCTGCGGCCTCAAGGTAAACAGCACCCCAGGCATTACTATCCATCTGAACTTAATTTGACAAACATTCATTAATAATTAAAGTCAGAGGTTCAAAGAGGTTCAGTTACCGTCGTAGTTCCACAAATTCAAATAGTCCCCAGGACTGTTTTAGAACCGAATAGAAACTCCTCGTTGTCCCTTTAATTTGACAAACATTCTGCCGCTTTTCCACAAATTCAAATAGTCCCCAGGTGTCTTAAAGATATGTCTGTGACATGCTTTGGTCAAAATACCCCAAGGATCAAACCTCACAGCTCTTTTCATCCTCTCTAAACAGCGTCTGTCCCTTTAAATGCTAATGAACCACAGTTTGCCCCGCCCCTTCTACCAGGTAGGGGTGGGATTATGCAAATTTATAAACTAGTTGTATCAGTGGAAGACATCTAAGGGAACAGCTCGTAAAACCGCATGGATTTCAACTTAGGGAGCCTGAACATTACTGATTTTTCTGTCAATTCTCACATTTTGGGGGCCAGAAGACAAACACCTAAATATATGTTTTAAAAAGTGATATTTCCATAAGTTCCCTTTAATAACACTTATACAAATGAGTTGCAAAGAATGAGGAAATTAGCTGTAGAGATCAAACCAGTTTTTGCACCAGGGTGGAAACTTGTTTATGTTGATTTGGACAGTTTGGATCCAGTCGCTACAGGAACCACAGTTGTTTCAATATGAGCTCATAGTTGAGACTTTAAACATTGCCCTGGGACAGAGTTGCTGAGACATGCACTTAGCCATGATCATTAAAGGTCCAGTGTGTAATAATTGGCAAGGTTTATTGGCAAAATCTGAATATATACTACCCATGAATATATTTGTATAAGTGTATAATTGTTTGTTAAATTGTTTGGTTTTCATAACCTTAGAATGATCGTTTAGATAGAGTAGTGGAAGCCCCGCCCACCTGCTGCCCTGAGGCCAGACAAACACATCTTGCTGATCTTCTCTCCTTTTCTCTCTTGTGCTGTCTGTTTAAAACCCAACTATCACTGGTTTATTAACATCTTATATCAAGATGTGATTTGTAGTGTGTGTGTGTGTGTGTGTGTGTGTGTGTGTGTTTTGGTTTGTGTGTGTGTTTAAAAACAACATTTGGTGGCACTTTGCATAGATTATCCACAGTGTTGAACAGAGCTGCACTAACTGACCGTGGCCACACTGGACACCTCAGCCATTCTCCATGTCTATATCCGTTTTGGATGCCGTGGTAACGGCAGCTTCCACACACACCCGAAGGTTCACTAACTGTCATCTTGTCCATCATTATCACTGTAATGTAAAAACACTCCCCCCTACTGGCAGCTCCTGAGAAGACACCTCCCTACACCTTTAGGAAAAACAGTTGGTTACTTTGTACTACTTTGTACTTTGTGACAAACACAGTGAGGGTTTAAACCAGGATTTTTGTCTACAACATTTTGGCTATGTGTCATAACCTGGGCAGGTGTGAAACCTACAAAAAGCTGAGTCGTAGCATGAATTTCTAAACTGCAGACAGCAAGCTGTTCAGACTCAAATCCAGCTTCAAAATGTTTTAGTCTAAATGATCAAGAAACAAGAGGGAGTCCATCCTGTAGCAGAACTGTTAAGGTGATGGATTGGAATGAGGTCTCCTCATAAAAAGAACTGTTACAACTTTGGGACTATAGACTTAGTCAAATGGACTTTTCTAGTGCAGAAACCTGGAGGGGCCTGCACCCCAACTATAACTTTCCTTGAAATGATGCGCCAACATTTCTTTTTGTGTCTTGCCTCACTCCAGAGTCCATTACCAGCAGATAGACACCATCCTTTTGACTGTGTGTGCAGTAACAAGGGAGATAGAGCCGTATCACCCGTAATTAGCTTAGCTCAAATGCTGGAAGTGTATGGGTAGTGTTAGCCTGCCTCCACCTGAAGTCATCAGAGAAACTCTTCAGCAACTCTAAACGGACCGATCTTCATCTCAGAGCTGACAAAACTCTCCGGTAAGACATCTTGAGCGGTCAAATGCCGGTAACGGGACGAGATTGGTCAAAACGGAGGTTTCAAGCAAAGATGGTTTATTTTGGTTCAAGCTAGCTACATCGAGGGTAGGTTAGCTTCCTGTTTCAAAGTAAAAGCACTTCTGTATGTAAAGGGCAACGGGTGTTTTATTTTGTGAAAGTAACCGGAAGTGTGTTGGTCACAACAGCTAGCTTGAGTAGCGCCAAATTCGTCCAAACAAAATAGTAAACAGCTGGTATTTAGACAAATTAACGACACACTGCTGATCTAAACGGATACTTTCTCACCTAAAAATGTTTGAAATGTTGATAAAGTGATATATTTACAGACTTTAGAGCTAAAATGAAATCAGCTTCTGACTGCTGATTTCAGCTCAGGTAGGAGGCAGGCTAACACTACCCATACACTTCCAGTGTTTGAGCTAAGCTAATTACAGGCGATACAGCTCTATCTCCCTTGTTACTGCACGCACAGTGGAAAGGATGGTGTCTATCTGCTGGTCATGGACTCGGTAGTGAGGAAAGACATGGAAAAAAAATGTTGGCATATCCCTTTAAGTTCCGATGACTTTGCTTTGTCATCATTAAAACTCCACTGCTGCTTCATTTCCGTTTTAGAAATGTAGAACATGTTACCATGTGTTTTATTTAAACTCCTGCTGTGAGAAAGGGGACTTTCTAATGCCCAGTAGATGAACAGTTTGATTTGAAAAAGAGATTCACTTCACTACATAAATCGATTGCGTACAGGAGTAGGATACTGTATGAGAAGTAAACCTTTCAGTGGACATCTCAAAATAAAGAGCTGAAAGCAGCTGGTAGTTGATAGACTGCAAACAACTGTACACATTGTTTTGATCTGGTCTAGTTGTACCTGCTCTGTACAGCCATCAGGAATTCAAATAACAGTGTAGGAACTGCATGAGTTAGTTCTGTTCAGGGGTGGATTTTCCCTTCGTGGCAAAGAACAAAAAATGATATGCTGCTCCCCCACCCTCCCCCCACACCATCTCCTCCATTTCCCCTCAGTGACCTCTGAACTGATCATGCTGCCTTGTTATAAATAGAATGAATGTATAGTCATAAACTGAGCCGAGCTTTCACCTGGTCCTTCCGAGCCCCGGTGAGTTTCCCACATCATGTTTAAATCGTCAGGCTTTCAACTTATCCAGAGTGATAGATTGACACAACCGTCCATGTCTATGGCTCTTGATTTTGTCCATGATGGTCTTCATGGGCTGACGTCTCACCTCACAGCGCTGCCGAACCGAACGAACAGGGAAACTCACCTGATGATGGACAGAGGTAGCCAGTGTAGAAGACACCTGGTTAACACTATGTGACAGTTGAGGAAAACAGCTGATCTGTAATCAGGGCCCAGTCGTTCAAAAGGTGTAATCTGGATCCAAATGATCTGGATTTTGAAATCCCCTTTTTTTTGCTACCCAGGATAACATAATCCGTCTTAATTGTATTCCAGTTGTTCAAAGCAACATTGAATTGGATCAGTCTGATCCAGATCCAAACTTTTCAAGATTACCAAATCCGGATAATGAGTGTTCTAAATGTGGCTGCTAGGTCTGTGAACAGGTAGAACAGAAGAATGGGCTTACTTTGAAAATGGGCTGTAAGTGTTGTTTTCTGTGCTGTTTTTTTGTTTCTTCCATGTCTTTTAAACAGCCAGACCTGATCTGACCCTCAACAAACTAATTAAAAAAGCAAATATACAGTACATTAGTCAAATCCATTATTATATATTTTGAACATCAAAATTCAAAATACAAAGTTCAGTTTTCATTTAATTATCCAACTTTATTTATTTACTTTATTACTAAAATGTAAAATTCAGGTGCAAAATATCAGTGTGTATACAGTATAAATGTTGCTTATTTGACCAATTTGAATTGAATTTAAAATGACATTTTGTTTCTGAAATCCCCCCTGAATCCACCAAACTGCTGGGATCAGAATCATCCTGGTTTTTTGGATCAGTTATCCCAATCCTGTTGAAACACAAACTGAGGGTTTGATCCAGATTAAAACCAAGATTAGATCACGTGATCCAATCTTATGGATCATGATCCAATCCCATCTCAGACACGCTTTTTAGTTTTGAACAACCCATTTTCAAGATTTGATCCAATCTGTTATCTAAAAAAAATTCTGATTAGATTACCTTTGATCAGCTGGGCCCTGTTGATTGACAGATTTGGCCGAGGTATTGCCGTAAAAGAGTTTAGGCATTGATTAACTTTAAGTCTATTTATATTTCTATTATTGTATGTATTATATTGTATAAACAGCTGGGATGGCAGTGCTCCTTCTAACCCCACCTGTCCTTCCTTGGTGCTGCTACACCTTCTGATTGGCAGAGTCTAGTTAAGATGGACTTCTGCAGCGGCTACACATGATTTAATTTCATCTTCACACTCGATCGTAGTACTGACGTTTCTAAGCCTCAGTGGAACCTAAAACAGTCTCTTGGGATTGGTCAGTATTGGTCAGGTGAATCAGAGATGTCTGGTTTGGTTCACAACCAAACATCTCAGCTTCACACGACCCTCAGAGGAGACAGAAGAAGTGATAAAGTCCGACATGTCCAGTTGTCTTAAACACTCTGATCGCTGTGGTAGTGGTCTGATGGGTTTTGTGCAGCAGGTTTTCATCAGTTAACGACTTCTTTTTTTTGTTGCGGCTGTCCTCCAGCTCCTCATCTGTCCTCCTGTGACTCGCTTCTTCTTCGGCCGCCGCGAGCCCTTCCACAAGCTGCTGATCCAGGGAGACTCGGCGGGCAGACTGTCCCTGTGGAGCATCCCAGACACCTCGCCTCTGCAGCCGCTGTCCACTGCTGCCGGTGAGGACGCAGCAGCTGTAGAATCACACAGTTGAAGAGTGATATCACATCAAACACGATGCTTTGTCTTTTTCACTCTCTCAGCTGTTGTTAGACTGGGATTAGCTTTTTCTCTGCCTCCGGTTAAAGTTTCTCTAACAGCTGTGCTGTGCTGTCATTCCGTCTCTCTCCGTCTCTGCAGAGCTGCAGGTGTCGTCCACCATCAGCCTCCAGGAGGCGTTTGATAAGTTGACCCCAGTGTCTGCTGGGATCATCGACCAGCTCAGTGTCCTGCCTGGAAAAGAGGAACCCATCAAGGTCTGAACCACGACTGCACCGCTCCAGTTTATCTTAGTTTTTTAAAAATTCATTCATATTTATTCTCGATTGGTATTTTAGATTTGCAGATTGTTCTGAGAGAAACACAATTTTGATTCTCTTATGTCCCGTACATATCGTGAAATTGACAATAAAGCTGACTTTGACTTTGACTTTAAGGGTAATTAGCATTTTTTACAATGTGGACCTTATTTCTAGCATAAAATATGATCATCTACTCACCCAGATAACTTTGGTGTCATTACAAGTTGTTCTGATGAAATTAGCTCCAGCTGAGAGCCATGCATATCTGTATAATGTGAGAACACGGGGCAGCGCAATGCAGCCTCTAAATAACACATTATCTGCAGAGAAACTCCTTCATTTCACCAATATGTTGTCATGATACACTAGTGCTATTCCCCTCTGAGTCCAGGTTAGCTGTTATCAACATCCAGGGTCTGTAGGTTGACCTACTGACCTCTGACCTGGATGATGTCATCTCCAACCGCTGCACGGCGTGGCTTGTTGCTACCGCTAATGCTACGGTTCGTTTCTGTGTGTTTCTGACTTGTCAGAACAAAATGAGCAGCTGGATGAAGTTCAGCTTCCACAGCTTCCTCTCCTCAACCTGGACTCACTAAAGCTCTGGATAGTTGAGATAAAAATGGACCTGAATGTTGAAGCAGAATGATTATTATCAGAATGAGCCGGGCAGCGGTCGGAGATGACATCATCCAGGTCAGAGGTCAGCAGGTCAACCTACAGACCCTGGATGTTGATAACAGCTAACCTGGACTCAGAGGGGAATAGCACTAGTGTATCAGAACTAAATCTTGGTGAAATGAAGGAGTTTCTCTGCAGATAATGTGTTATTTAGAGGCTGCATTGCGCTGCCCCGTGTTCTCACATTATAGATATACGTGGCTCTCGGCTGGAGCTGATTTCATCAGAACGACTTGTAATGACACCAAAGTTATCTGGGGGAGGAAATGATCGTATTTTATGCTAGAAATAAGGTCCAGATTGTAAAAAAACTAAATGATTCAGGTTGAATTTAGCCTGAAAGCAGGATTTCTCAGCCTCAGACTAAGAACTATCTCCCAGTTCAGTCCCCTCACGGTGCTGTTGTTGTGTTTCCTCCCTCAGGTGACGGCCAGCGTATACATCCCCTCTCAGGGTCGACTGGTGTGTGGGAGAGAAGACGGCAGCATCATCCTGGTTCCTGCCACTCAGACCGCCATCGTCCAGCTGCTGCAGGGGGAGCACATGCTCCGGAGAGGTGAGGGAAGGGAGGGGAGGAACATCCAAGGACAAGAGATTATGAACAGTGAGAAAAAAGTGAACAAGATGAGTTGGCAGTTTACAAATGGTGTTGCTCGCTAAACATATAGATTTTACCTAGACAAGTCAGTTCCAGTTTAGCAGGGCCTCTGTTCACAGAGCTACAGGCTTTCTCCCACAAGTCTTCACAAAGCTGCTGAGATCTACTTTTACTTAGGGAAGTGAAAACTACTGAGCTAACAGTGTGTTCATGGAAGAGCTGTGATTGGTTCATGGGGACTGATGCTCATTAGTTTTAGGAACTCCTCCTACATCAGCAGGAAAAGCGGTTGTGATCCTAAACATGAGCCTCAACATTGTACATTTTAAACCTTGTAACTTAGTTCCATTTAAAACCATATATCTCCCTGTAGCTTTAAAATGTCACTACCCAAAACTTAACCTTAAAGGGATAGTAGCATTTTTTTTAAAAGTGTGGTTGTATGATCTACAAATAGCCCCTAAGTACTTTAATTGCAGTAGAAGACGCTCTGCACTCTTCCGGTTAGCAACGCCAGCCCATAGCCCTACCCAGAGATTTACAACATACATTGTTGTGAATGGACCCAAAAAAACAGCCTATTTTCACGGCCTAAAAGAGGTTTTACCTGGAAAAAAATACACAGTTCCATTGTTTGCTATAATATATTTTTTCCAGCCCTTCAAAGTGCAGGAAAAACACAGTTTTTATTTGGTGCTAACCAACTGCTGATCGGCGGGCGCTAACCCTGGGCGGAGGGATACGTGAGTTGGTTAGGTCCAAATAAAAACTGTGTTTTTCCTGCACTTTGAAGGGCTGGAAAAAATTATATTATAGTGAACAATGGAACTGTGTATTTTTTTCAGGTAAAACCTCTTTTAGGCCGCGGAAATCTGAATTTTTCTGATCCCAGCAGTTGGCTGGTTTCAAGGTGGATTTCAGGAACAAAATTTGATTTAAATATTGAATTTATATTTTGCACCTGATTTTAAAACAGTGGTAAGTAAAACCCAGGGGGCAAAACCGACAGGAAAACAGACAAGGAGAGTAGTAAAAGGTTTGACACTAGGAACATCAAGGATTAAACCTGGTCAACTAGCTGCTGGAAAGCTACAGCAGTCAAAAAAACCCTTTTGGGATCATTTTCCTGGCTGAATTATGTAAATGCACATATTTAGGTACTACAATGGCATAAATAGTCATACAACTATAACATTTGGCAGAGAGTATCTTGACACGGGGGGAGGCATGGAAGAAAGATTCTGGGGTTTGTTGCAACTTGATTTTAAAATATCCCCCTCAACCCCCCCCCCCAAAAAAAATAAATAAATAATAATAATACTTTATTTATATAGCACTTTTCACAGCACGGTGGCACAAAGTGCTTCACAAAACATAATAAAACAACACAGCAAAGTGCAACAGTGCTTCACATGACATAATAATAATAAGACAACATAGTACAGTACAAAGGTAAAGAGCAGCAGAGAGTAAAAGAATAAGACCCAGAAAACTACTGTTCGCCTGACAAATTCTCATGAAAATTATTATTATCTGTAATTTCCCAGCTTGGATCAATAAAGTATATCTATCTATTTTTCAGCACTTTATGGAGAATATGTATGCCTAACATGTATATAGAAAACTTCCTGAATTCATAAGCTTCCATTTGAGTCCAAGCTAGCCTTTCTACTAGCTACTGGAAAGCTACAGCTGTTTCCAAACAATGCAACACCTATAGTCTCCATTTGTCCATTTGTTCCATATCCTTGATACCAGGCGTCAGTGTCAGTCACTAGTTAGATATCTATAAATGAAGTTAACTTTTGATCATTCAACAAATGAAGAACTTTTCCTCAACTACTAGATAATGAAATAAAAGTCTGATAACAGCTTTGGAACCACAGATAATTCATTCAAGCGGGTTTGTCAAGTCAGAAGAAAACTGATCAGACTGAGACTCTTCATCTCTCTAAAAACCAAACTCCCCTCTGAGCGTCCTGTCTGTCTGTCCGTCCGTCCTTCAGGCTGGCCACCCCATCGGACGCTGCGCGGCCACAGGAACAAGGTGACGTGCGTCCTGTACCCGTACCAGATCTCCCCCCGCTACGACCAGCGCTCGCTGGTGTCCGGAGGAGTGGACTTCTCCGTCATCGTCTGGGACATTTTCACCGGAGAGATGAAGCACATCTTCTGTGTCCACGGAGGAGAGATCACCCAGCTCATCATCCCCCCGGAGAACTGCAGCGTAAGGCCTCACACACACACACACACACACACACACACACAGCTCTGTGTTTGCATCATAGCTTTTCTTATTAGTTTTTCTCAGTTTTTAGTCTGTTGTATTTGTGGAGAGATTTGTGTGTTTTGTGTCTCTGACATTAGGTTTAACGTTGTTTCTATTGAAGTAACTTTAATGACATCATGTCGTGGTCAAACTGTGAAAACCACACAAAGAGCTCACACACTGTGTTGTTTAAATGACATTTAGATGAAATAACTACATCTGTGTTGTTGCCACGGAAATCAGGTAACGTCTGTTGAGTTGACCAGAACTGTAATGACTGACCTATCACATACTAATGAGACACTGGACGTTCTCCATCTGCTCTTCTTCATTTGGACTCTTTCAGTTCTATTTTCATTCATTTTAGAGGCTTTTATTGTATTATTCCACATTTATTTATTTTTTTTGGAGACTTTAAATGTCATTTTATTTCTATTCAAAGCAGCGGTGTGATTATCTCACAGATTCAGAACAAGGCAACAATAAATAAATCAGGATTTATAAAATAAAAGCCCCCTGGAAAAAATTAAATGTAATTTTAAAAAAAGAAGATAATTCATCTATTGAAGTGATTGGCTATTTATTTATTTGCATACATTTCTACTTGTATTACCAGATGTATTGATTTCAGTTTTTATTTATTTAATATAGACTTTAATGGTATTCCGATATCAGAAGATGTCAAAATCATAAAATCTAGACATTTATTAGGTTTAAAAAAAAAAATCTTTTAGCGTCTTTCTCTTCATTGTCTTTCAGTGACAATTAATTTCTAATTCCACATGGCAGTCTGGTAGTTTTTACACCCCCACTAGGGGGCAGCAGAGCCACACACTGTTCCACACATGCAGGTCTCAAAGTTTACAGGTAAATTCAGATGTGATAAAATGTTGAACCCAACCACTAATATACAGACCGTATTTATGTGACATTAAGGACGGCCCCTACCATTCTAAGGAATAGCCTCTCTGTAATACATTCTATTGGTGGTGGTGGGTGGGATGTGTGTATGGGGGGTTCCGATGAGCGGGAAAATGTGGGCATGGCCGTTGTTTTGTTGTTGTTTTTTACCACCAAAGAATGTTTTGGGTGAAAAAGTAATTCTTGCAATCAACTCAGAATCATGAAAAGCCCTGGTTTGACCCCTCACAAGCTACTTAAACCCAAATTAATAAAATAATAAACATACATGGCATAATATTTCAGGTTGGGATCAACATTTGTTTACAAGACATGTTGAAGATTGTAAAAAATATAAAAGTTAGGAAAAAAATGTCAATGGGACGCATTGGGGAGGAGTTCCTGTGATAGAATTCCACCGTTTTTTTGTTTTTTTTAATGTACCACACATGATTTAATTATGGCAATCTTCTTCTCTACCAATTCCCCATGCCAAGACAAAAAGAAAATGGGGTCAGTTCAGTCAGAAATCCAGGATGGCCACAAAAGATGCTAAAAAAAAACATGCATGGGACAATAATTGGTGCAGGGATCATCAAAATTCATTTACTAGACACCTTAAGGATTATAAAAAGTTAGAAGAATATGCGTATCTATCGGTCCCATGGCTACTAGACTATACCCAGAATCCCGCTGAAGTGGTCGGTGACGTGTGAACCTGTGTTTCCTCCTCAGACCCGCGTGCAGCACTGCGTCTGCTCGGTGGCCAGCGACCACTCTGTGGGCCTGCTGAGCCTCAGGGAGAGGAAGTGCATCATGCTGGCGTCCAGACACCTCTTCCCCATCCAGGTCATCAAGTGGCGTCCGGCGGACGACTACCTGGTGGTCGGCTGCTCCGACGGCTCCGTCTACGTCTGGCAGATGGATACAGGTGAGACATAGGCGACCAGGCGGGGGGGCAGGCCCTCTATAAAGCTGCATCACCGGCATGGCTGAAATCATTTATTACAACTCTATGATTCAATGTTTAGTCACACTGCAGGAGTTTGGTGTTGTAAGGATGCTCCTGAGAGGAATTAGCAGGGGCGTAATTTATAGGGGGGTTAAGGGGGCTATAACCCAGAGAACCATAATGAACACACACATTAGAAAATGTAATAGTTGTATTCTTACATAAAAGGAGGAAAACACTGTTTAAAGGAGTTGATAGTCAAACCGTTGAGTTAGCAAGATAATTGTTGTCTCAAGTGGTTCAAGTGGTTGCTGCTTTGCTAGTGGCTGGAGGTAAATCTGGGGGCGGACGCCACAGAAATGTGCTGGTAGCATTTAGCTGATCTGAGAACCGATCAAATTTGGTCTTTACATTGCGTTAATGACACGGTGGTGTGCTATGTTATGCCTCTACAGGCTAACTGTTAACTTTGTCATAGCCTAGCTTCCCAAATCACAAATTGTGCCATCAGTTCATCTGCCTGGAAGGAAATACAAGTGTTGATATGATGAATTGATAATAAGCTTAGTTCTGTCAGAATAAACGTGTTTATCACCACAACTGATTAACAACAAAATGACACAGAGCGCCGCGAGCCTCCGTGGCTGGCTCGCGCTGTGAAGCGACCGTTTCGGCGTCTGTTCTATTTTGTGCGCAAGCCACGAGCGATTGCGTCAATTCTGGCAGGAAGTCACACAAAGAAACACGAGAGAATCTGGTCAATTTTCAAAATAAAAGCAATTTTCAAAATAAAATACCGCGATTGACAAATACTAGAGTCCAAAGTGTGTACGTTTGTGTTTATTAATCTAAACCGAGCGCGAGAGAGGAACACACACACACCTACACACCTACACTCACACACAGCTGAGGGGCGGAAGCGCTTGAGACCGCCACGGAGAAATCGGCATCGGCAACAGGAGGGATGCGGCCCGTGCGCGATTTTCGCGGCTGCTCCGCTTTCGGCGTCCGGTGTGAACCCGGTGTTACACTGATGCTGCATTCAGGTGCAGTCGGACAGACGGCTGTCGTTAACAAACCAGATGTCATTTTAGTCACAGAAGTCCAGACAACATATTGTCACATGTATTGTTTTGCCTCGTGCTAATGGAACACTTGTTTACATAGAGGCTTGTTTACGCCGTTACCTGCAGCAGCTGTCGTCTGTCTGCTGTCTGCCCAATTTCACATGAATGCAGCATGAAAAATATGACTGAGTTGCTGGTGATCTACAACCACAACGCTAGATGGAGGAATTCCTACACAATGCATCTTTAATGATTTTGCATTTTCCTCCACATTAGGACGCATATACACTGTATGTTTTTTTTGCTTTAGAAATATCCTTGTATCTCACAGCGTGGTGAATGTGCAGGTCACAACTTGTCCACCAGAGCGTTGTGGAGTTGTTGGATTGTGTATTTGATGAGTTTGATGAGGGAAACAAAGAAATCCCATGAGCCTCTGAGCAGCTCACGGCTCTGCTCCGCCGTTCTAAAAATAGCTTGCACCGACAATTAAAGGTAACGTACGTAACCTACTCCTAAAACTATAGGGATCATGACAATGGGCCGATTTGCCACAATCTCTTTAAAGCTCATGACTCTGTCTTTACTCTCCACCTCTGACACTGCAGCTCCAACCATGACAGAATCATCTGCAGTAAACATGTATATGGCACAGCAGCAGCAGCACAGGGGTAACATTAGCTTGAATCATGGCCAGCCACTTGTGTGTGTGTGTGTGTGTGTCCTGAATGAGCTGTAGTGCTGGGGGATTGCAAGTTAGCTAAGTGTGAAATTAAGGAACGTGTGTGTGAAGTCAGGCGTTGGACATGTAATAGGGCCATGGCTTGCAGGTGCCACACACACACACACACACACACACACACACAGGTATAATGGTGCCACTTCTCCCTTCACTCAATACCAGAGTTGTCAGCTGTGTCTGCAACTAATGATGTCTCTCTAAAGCGTCGTCTCTGTCTGTGAAGGCAGAGATCTGTTGCAGTGAGAGCGGGAGAAGACTCTGTCTGAGACCTGAATCATATTCAAGTGATAATGGATGATGAGACTGAGTGGGAGAGAGCGAGAGAGAGAGAGTGGAACATTGATATAGATAGAGGAGAGCAGACAAGATGAGAAAGACTGATAGAAACAGAAACAGAGACGCTGTGGGACAGAATGGAAAGACTGAGAGAAAAAGCACATGTGTGAAGTTGGAAATCACACAACTGTAGTAAAAACAAGACAAGGAACATGTAAAATATAAAAGGAATCTGTTTCAAATGTGGAAGATCTGTTTTAAAGTGTTGTATAGTTCAGTGGTTCCCAACCTTTTTTGTCTTGTGTCGCTGCAGCTAGGGTTGCAAAGGGGCGGAAAATCTCCAGTAAATTTCCAGAAACTTTCCATGGGAAGTTAAATTTTGTAAATATTCCAATTTGGAATGGGAACATTTCAACAAACTGTATCATATCCAAACATCCATGCAAAAATAATACAATTAAAAAGCATGACATTTCAACAGATTTATTTGTGAGTAGAACTTTATCAAGTTTTAATTCTTTTATGAACAATCAATTCTTTTACTGAACAACATTTTTTTTAATGTTGAGTAAAATACAGTGTGCTGTGTGCATGTGATTGAGGAATAGCATAGATATTCAAGCGTACTTGCATTAAATCTGGTTGTTTTGGCCAACATTACTGTATGCTACAATATTTTTCCCCCAACTATATTTTAAGTTCCCTGTTAGGAGCCAACTTTCAATTTTGTAAATTTCGGATTTATTCCCATGGAAAGTTTTCAACTTTGAAAATTCCCCAAATTTTGCAACCCTAGCTGTAGCCTCTGAGCTTATTTGTCAGACCATGAGTCCTCCTACGTTGATGACTCTCCAAAAGTGCTCCTATAAAACCAACACAGCTGATTATGAAAATGAAAATCAATTGAATTTCTCTCTTTAATTTGTACAAAGTCATGTTTACACTTACTGTGTGTGTAGTGAATAATAATACTACTTGACTTTTGTTCTTTTGAACTTAAATTAAACACAACTAAATCAGAATCAGTTTACCTTCCAATTGGAAATCAACCTGCTCTGTTCTATTAAACTCTTGTTTCACTCATAACATATAACGTTCAGCTCTCTCAGGTCCACAGCAGCAGTAAGTGGATGTGTCTGCCGTGGCCTTGGCAGCGTGTCCACAGAGCTGTGCCACAGGTTATTGGAACTAGATGACGTACCATTTTAGTAATGGGCTTATGAAATAACTGAGAATATTAACTTATCATCTTGTAAATAAATTGGTAAATATCTCCACATTATCAATGTGCTTGTAAATAAATTGTCCTGACATTAAATAAATCTCCAAAATCAGCCCTGCAAAACTACTACTACATCATTTAGCTTTCAGATTTTCCTTTCTCATAATTTCCGAGCCAGGAGAGTCCTAGTACCTTCAATCTAATTGTGTATTTCACAATAAAGTTTCAGACTGCCATCTGAGTTCTCTTTATGGCAGCAGCAGCGGCTGCTGAAGTGGGTTAAGATCCAGGTCCAAACGTAGTGATCCTGATCCTGATGCCACAACAGATTGTCTTAGTAGTGGAAATCAAAGATCACTAAACAACATTTAGCTCGAATAACAGCCCCAAATGATTCATACCCCTGTCAAATACAAGGCATGTCTTAATTGTTTCCATTACAGTTTAGTATTTCAACTCAGATTTGACATAAATGGAAAGAACTAGTTTCTTCTATATTTGACATAAGACATAGAGGTCAGTCTGGATTGTTTAAGTAAAGTTACATTTAAAGGGATAGTAGCATTTTTTTAAAAGTGGGGTTGTATGATCTACAAATAGCCCCTAAGTACTTTAGCAGACTCTGAGACTTTGGGTCCATTCACACCAATGTATGTTGTAAATCTCTGGGCAGGGCTATGGGCTGGCGTTGCTAACGGGAGGAGTGCAGAGAGTCTTCTACTGCAATTAAAGTACTTAGGGGCTATTTGTAGATCATACAACCCCACTTTAAAAAAATGCTACTATCCCTTTAAACACTGAACAAACAACATTGTCCAACATTACCAGAGAACTTAGTGAGGACTTAAGAGCACACGTTGTAAATGCCAAAAAGGAAGGAAAAGGATGCCAGTGTCGACAAAGTATCATCAAGAAGTACCAAAATCTGAGTTGAAATACTAATCTGTGATGGAAAAAATGAAGAAATCCCTTGTATTTGACAGGGGTATGAATCATTTTGGGTTTAAGTGTACATTATTCCCTTAGCAAACTGAGGTGGAACATTGTAACAGTTAAGTTTAAAGGAGTCATCACCCGGAAATCGCAATTTCTCTTGTTAAAACACGCATATTGGTGTTTGACCTCAGTTGAAACTTGCCTGAAAAGCTGGAGTTTGAAAGTGGCGCCGTTTTTTTCGCTTCGGCTCTTTTTCCGAACAGGAATAGCACACAATGGTGTGCCTTCCTAAAGCAGGAGATTTTGATTCTGCTCCTACGGTGACCTCACCGTGGAGGCTACTTGCCTCTTTCACCACCCAACCCCGGCCCGTCCGCTACCTGAAATCGCCGAAGCGGTACCAGGGGGCTGTTTATGTTTTGGAGTCTGCATGCAGGCAAGCCCCCCCCCAGCTCTGTCCTTCCTGCGGCGAATCAACGCGCGCCTCATTACATATTATACAATGCACATCTGGACCAGTCAAAACCTCGCGCGTAATCTCGCGTGATAAAGTCGCGGTACGAAAAAGGGTCAGAACAAGCTCAATGTTTGATTACATTTTTTTTTTTTTTTTTCTAATAAGTTTTACGAATTGATCCAAAGCGATCCAAGGGGGGCTGGATACGTAAAAAACCAGGTTATGACTCCTTTAATACCAAATGAGGAGTTGGTATATACTGTACTGTATTTGTCTGTTAGTTCAGCACCACAGACAGCACCATGGTTTCACCAGCATACAGTTGGAGGTTGCAGGCTGGAGGGTGGAAGCTAACACCAGAGTGTCCAGAGTTCTCAGAGTTTACTGCCTGTCAGTGAATCAGTAGATCTAACCTGAACGTCTGGGAATCATTTCTATCTACAATAGATAAACATCTAACCTGTGTAGACTTGTTTGGATATGGTCCTCTTGGTGCAGCAGCATCACTACCTGATGTGACTTACAGCAGTGTTGTTTGTTGCTGTGCAGGAGCTCTGGACCGCTGTGTGATGGGTATAACAGCAGTGGAGATCCTGAACGCCTGTGATGAGCTGGCCCCCGCCACTGTGGACGGTCTGAGCCACTCCGCCGTCAACCTGAAGCAGGCCATGACCCGCCGCAGCCTGGCAGCGCTGAAGAACATGGCCACGCACAAACTGCAGACGCTGGCCACCAACCTGCTGGCTGCAGACAACGCTGACAAGGTACACACACACTAAAGAGCCGGGTTCATGGTTTATGTATGAGCTCTACACACAGGAAGACATACTGTCCAGACTGGTTGTCATGGGGAGGGGGGGTCGTTGTTCTTCATAGCTGCTCGTATTTGTCCCTTTGCCTGCTGTGATGTCCTTCAGAAACACTGCAGACAGACATGTCAATAATGATGGTAATTATAACGGCAGAAGAACCCAACAACAGTGACATAAAAGCCATAAGGCAACACAGACTTAAAGGGATATGCCAACATTTTTTTTCCTCTCTTGCCTCATTCCAGAGTCCATGACCAGCAGATAGACACCACCCTTTCCACTGTGCGTGCAGTAACAAGGGAGATAGAGCTGTATCACCTGTAATTAGCTTAGCTCAAACACTGGAAGTGTATGGGTAGTGTTAGCCTGCCTCCTACCCAAGCTGAAATCAGCAGTCAGAAGCTGATTTCATTTTAGCTCTAAACTCTGTAAATATATCACTTTATCAACATTTCAAACATTTTTAGGTGTCTAAACATCCGTTTAGATCAGCAGTGTGTCGTTAATTTGTCTAAATACCAGCTGTTTACTATTTTGTTTGGACAAATTCGGCGCTACTCAAGCTAGCTGTTGTGACCAACACACTTCCAGTTACTTTCACAAAATAAAAACACCCGTTGCCCTTTACACACAGAAGTGCTTTTATTTTAAAACAGGAAGCTAAGCTACCCTCGATGTAGCTAGCTTGAATCAAAATAAACCGTCTTTGCTTGAACCCTTACCGGCATTTGACTGTTCAAGATGTCTTACCGGAGAGTTTTGTCAGCTCTGAGACCAAGATCGGTCCGTTTAGAGTTGTTGAAGAGTGTCTCTGATGACTTTAGGTGGAGGCAGGCTAACACTACCCATACACTTCCAGTGTTTGAGCTAAGCTAATTACAGGTGATACGGCTCTATCTCCCTTGTTACTGCACGCACAGTCGAGAGGATGGTGTCTATCTGCTGGTCATGGACTCAGGCTCAAACACTTTATACAGTTTGTACAGCAGTGAGCATCTCACTCTGTCTCCCATGCATCTGTGTGTGTGTGCTGTGTAAGTGCATGTGATGACATCACTCTTTCCTGGTGTGTGTGCACCTTCAGACTGATCATTAAGTCAAACTTGTCTCACAACGGAGAAGAGCTCAGTCTGCTTTCATTAGTGAGGAGTCGGACATCTATGTTTCACACCTGCTGCTTCTGGAGGGAAAGGCTTCCTGACGTCGACTTGTAATGATGAGTTGAATTGATTTAGATCTGATTTTTCTGAGTTCAGATGTCTCCTCCTTTCTTTTTTCGCTGCCATTTCGTCTCACTCATCACAAACTGCCACACACACAACCTTTATTTACACACACACATACACACACAGACAGACAGGTCCTGTGGGTCAGATAGCTGGCCTAAGTCACAGACCAATTAAAACGCTGTTGGAGACGAACCAAAGGTCAACACTTCAGCCACCGTGTGTGTGCGTGTGCGTGTGTGTGTGTGTGGACAGTCTTCAGCGTGCAGCAGTGTTTCTTTGCTCTGAACTTGACTTTCCTGCTGCTCAGATCCACAGATATGAGTCAGTGCTGCTTCACTCCTCCAGTCCTGTCTGGAAGACAGTTATCTCAGCTTGCTAACCTTCACTTAAAGGGATAGTTCACCCAAAATTCAAATTTCACTCATTATCTACTCACCCTCATGTCGACTAAGAGCTGTGAGAATTTTCAGAGTCCTCCGTTCCCTCTCTGAGTTACGGGGGGGTCCATGCAGCAGTAATTGTCCATATAATGGTTGTCAATGGACACCAACTTTCTTTGTCCAAAAAGACACACCAAAAAACATCCAAATACCTCCATACTGCTCGTCTGTAATATCCCTCTTGTATTGAAGCCCCAACATGAGAAATTGAACAGTGAAATCAAGACACTGACACAGGAAGAACAGTGAACTAAGACACTGGGAGCCTCAGATACAAACAAGATTAAAATATAGACTTATTTTTTTGGAACAATTTCTCATGTTGGGGCTTCAATACAAGAGGAACATTTCCTATAAATGACAAATAAAGCTGAATCTGAATATTTAAAAAAAAAAAGTCTGATTACTGTAGGAACCATAATAGTTAATGTGGACCTCCTGGGATGATGTGATGGGTCCTGACTCCTGGCAGCGTCAACCCAGCCCACCTGGGCCGGCAGCGTAGAAAACAAACACCATGAATAATTGAGTGTTTGAACAGTTCGTTCAGCTGCTCCACTTTGACTTTTACAGTCTCACTTGGAATCATTTAGCTCAGCCTCCCCCGTCTCTGCCGCCGCGTCCTTCTCCTCCACCACACACTCTAACCTTTAGCGCTGATTCTTCTCCACCTTGTGTGTCAGATTTATTGTGGGTGTCTCCCAGGTTTTTCCTGCCATAACTGCCCATAATCACAACTCTTCTCTGGAAAGGCCAACAACACAACAGCAACAGCAATCTGTCCTCTCTGCCTCTCCTCTGACTCACTCCTCTCACATTTCCACTCAAACCGTGGGTCCAAACCAGCGGCTCCCTCCGGCGTGTCCGCCCCAGCGGGGTGTAATGACAGATAATGACCATGAAATGTCAGACTATCAAGCCAAACATCACACCCAGCCAGCTGCAGGTGTTGGTCGGTGTGTGTGTGTGTGTGTGTGTTTGTTTTCTGCTCAGGTTAGTGTGTGACTTTGAGCGTGTCCTCTGGCTGGCTTTTCTGCTGAACCTGCTGATCTGTAAATCTGTCGGTGTCATGAAAGAAAGACACGGAACCAGAGGTGAAGCTGGTAATTGGATCAACAGAAAATTCATCAATTTAATTTGTTGTTTTTCAGCTATTTAAAGGAGTATTCTGCCCCTTTTCCACAAATTAAAGTAGTCAAAAGTAGTTTTGTTCCGGTGGTCCTATGGCGACCTCCTTGTTCTGTATGTGATGGTCTGGTGCTGCTTGTCACTAAAATAACTAGTAGCCTGGTTGTTACAGTCCATATAGCGTATTAAACACCTATAACTGGTCGTCCATGGTAACTCAGTTACTAATCCAGTCACTCAGACTGGAACCAGGAGCTCAGCTGGTTTTCTGCCACTGGAGCCGAACACTGAGCTTTCTCCAAATGTTCCCTGTTCAAAGGGTTTTCTATTATATGGAGTTTTTCCTCAGTGGATGTGAGGGTCTAGGGACAGAGGATGTTATGATGGGATGTAAAGACCTTTGAGACAAACTGTTTGGAAGAAACGGCCTATACTAATAAAAGTGCAGCCGCTGCACGAGGCGCCGAGAGACGACAGTAGTGACGGTGGAAAGGCCGCGCTGCTTCTCTCTGTTTGTCTTCACTGTTAGTTCACTATAGCTCGCTCGCCCTCTCTGGCTGTCACTCCCTCTCTTCATGTGTGTGTGTGGTGGATTCCAGTGTTTGCCAGAAGGGCCCTGCAGGACAATGACCTTTAAACCTACTGCCCAGGAGCTATAGAGCAGTGTGTGTGTGTATGTGTGTGTGCACATGATAAGTTTTTCCACATCATTTTTTTTAAAATGCCGCGGTCCGAGGCATTTAGTCCAGACTAGGGTTGCAAAATTCTGGGAATTTTCAAAAATTTCCATGGGAATAACACGAATATATGGGAATTAACAGGAATATATGGGAATTAACTGGAATATATGAGAATAAACAGGATTATATAGGAATTAACAGGAATATATGAGAATACATGAGAATAAATGGGAATATATGGGAATTAATGGGAATATATGAGAATACATGAGAATAAATGGGAATATATGGGAATTAATGGGAATATATGGGAATAACAGGAATATATGAGAGTAAACAGGATTGTATGGGAATTAACAGGAATATATGGGAATAAACGGGATTATATGGGAATATATGGGAATAAATGGGAATATATGGGAATTTATGGCAATAAATCTGAAATTTACAAAATTGAAGGTTGGCTCTTAACAGGGAACTTGGGGGAAGGTGGGGGGGGTGGTGGTCATGTTTTTTAATTGTATTATTTTGCATGGATGCCTACTTATTACAAATTTATGTTTGGACATGATTTGTTTAAATGTTTGTTTAAATTATCCCCAATTTCCAGTTAATTCCCATAAATTCCCATAATTACCAAAAAGTTTCCAATTTGGAATACTTCCTAAACTCCCCAGCCCCCCAGCCTTGAAAACATTTCATAGTGACTCCATCACTAATCCTTCATTAACATGTGTCTGTTTGTCTCCTTCATTCATGTCTGTTGTTCACTCCTCCTCCTTTAGATGGCAGTGTTGCTCCACCACAATGACACACACACACACACACACACACACACACCCAGAGAGGAGCTTCTGATCTTGTGTTTCACTTCAGTTCCAAATCCTTGTATCTCCAAGACGTCCAACACTTTGTCATCATCACTGAAGACTGGACTGTGGCTTCATGCCCATGTAACACACACACACACGCACGCACGCACGCACGCACGCACGCACGCACGCACGCACGCACACACACACACTATCGCATACACACAAAATCATTTTGTTAATTTTCATCTTTTACATGTTCAAAATGACAGAAAGCAAAGGTCTGGGCATCCTGCATAGTTCGTAGCTTTGTAAACTTGATTCAATAAAGGATAAATGGATAAATAAAGGTTAAAAAAACAGAAAAAGTTGAACTGTTCACATTAACAGAGATTTGGACCGGGGGTGCCCAGGCTTTTGCCACTGTGTTATGTTACTGTATGTGTCTCTTCCTCCAGCTGGTTGTGACTGAACTGGGGTCAGCACTGTGACAGCAGTGGGACCTCAGTGGGCGCTTTCAGACAGAAGCAGTTCTGGTTCTGGATCTGGTCCTGGTTCTGGCTCCGTTCAGCCCTTGAACCAGCCCACATTTACACCAGACACCAAAGTGGGCGTCGTCAGTAAACACAACAGCAGCAACATTTTTTATGCGGTGTCTGTAATCCTTCTTTTAATTTTTTACTTCAACCCCAGCCTTGATCATCTCTTCTCCAAGTTCAAAGATAAGAATTTCTTTACTTTATTATTCCCCAAAGGCAAATTCATACCTGCTCTGTGTTGTACTGTTTCTAGCAGCCTAGAATACCACACGCCCACTGATGATGTCATGGTTCGTAGGGAAGAGCCATCTATTTCTTGGTTCCATTGAGAAACGGCTGTTCAAGTTCCGAACCCGTTATTTTTTTGGTCTGACTGCGCCGGCCGGCCGGCCCTGGCACCGAGCCCTGCTGCTCTGAAACCCCTGTGTGTGTATGTGCATGTGCATGTGCATGTGCATGTGTATGTGTGACCCTATGTGTAAAACTACTAGTCAGTCCAACAATGCTGCATTTTTATTAACACTCCTCGAGTGAGGAGAAGGAAGGGAAAGGCCTTAAAGGGATAGTTCAACATTTTGGCAAATTTGCCTACTGCCATATTCTCTATTATAGTCTTAGCAGTAGGTTCATTACCTTTAGCCTAACTGTCAGTGCAAGCTGTTTTTAGATCGGCAGGGCAGAGACGTGAGCTCTGCATGATGCGCTGTACTTTCCCCTTTCCCTCATCGAACTCATCAAATACAATATATATATATATGTATATATATATATATATATATATATATATATATATATATATATATATATATATATGTTATTATTTCATAGCGTGGTGAATGTGCAGGTCACAACTTGTTCACTAGAGTGTAGAGTTGTTGGATTGTGTATTTAATTTGATTAGGGAAATGCAAAAATCCCATGAGCCTCCGCTGTGTTCACTGAGCAGCTCACGCCTCTGCCCCGCCGATCTAAAACAGCTTGCGCCGACAATCAAAAGTAACAGTCCTACTCCTATGACTATAGGGCTTATGGCAGCAGGCGAATTAGCCCAAATATTGAACTATCCCTTTAAGTTCAACATGAAAAAAATTCCTTCATTCAGCACTGATTGAAATCCAGCGTTGGCCCTTTAATATCTTTATTCCCTCACTTCATTCTCCTCCTCCTGTCCTTCCTCAGAGTCAGACTCTAACTGGATCACACTTGTCTGATTGCAGTGGTGGGCTCATTAACATGTAAACAAACAGCACTCTTCTACATACAGCTCCACACAGGTGCTTCTGCTAATGCAATTACAATCGAGCAGCGTGTTAGTATTGGTTGCAATTACAGCTGATGTGTGTGTTTGTTGTGTATCTGTGAGACAGTCTGTGTTCACAGGAACGACCCATTTAAATCGTTATTTGCCGAAGTAACAATGCTGGGCTTTGTTCTCTGAGGAAATCTGCCTCTGTGTTGGCTGCAGGAGGACGTAGGCGGCTCTTCGTTAACACGTCAGCCCTATCGACTTCACAGGATGATTATATGTTAGTTTCACCGCTTCCAAATGGCCGACCACTCAGATTAAACATCCATATTATGTTTTCATCCTCCTTAAATAAGACTGTTTCCTCCCTGAGCTGCAGAGAGCCAGTGGTCGTCTCATAAACTCAGATTCAGTTTTTATTTGGAGCTAACCAACTGCTGATCGGCAGGCACTAACCCTGGGCGGAGGGATACGTGAGTTGGTTAGGTCCAAATAAAAACTGCATTTTTCCTGCCCTTTGAGGGGCTGGAAAAATGATATTATAGCAAACAATGGAACTGTGTATTTTTTTCCAGGTAAAACCTCTTTTAGGCCGTGAAAACAGGCCGTTTCTTTGGGTCCATTCACAACAATGTATGTTGTAAATGTCTGGGCAGGGCTATGGGCTGGCGTTGCTAACGGGAGGAGTGCAGATAGTCTTCTACTGCAATTAAAGTACTTAGGGGCTATTTGGAGATCATACAACCCCACTTTAAAAAAATGCTACTATCCCTTTAAATTGTTTATTTATGTGTGGCAGGTAACACCAACAGGAAGAACTGTTTAGTCTTTTTTTTTGTATTTGTCATTAAATGTGTCTTGTAATAATATATGGGATGGGCCACAGTGGTGGCATGACACGAAAAAAAAAATCATTCATTCATATAATGCACTTTATATTGGAAAGAAAATCTCAAAGTGCAGAAAAAAACATAAAAAGGGGGATAAACACAGTAGTTAACCTAATACCTCAGTAGAAGGAAAGATGACCAGTTCATTCTCTCTATGTAGAATTATGAGTTTTCTCACCCAACAGAGCAAATGGACCAATCCTCACTGGGTGTGTGAAACTGTCTCTGAAGGGAATTCCACACAGCTGTAGTTTCTAACATTCATCAATCCTCCCTTTATTTCTAACTCCCTCCCTCTCTCTCCCTCTCTCTTCAGGGCAACCTGCCAAAATACTCCCACAATGCCCTGGTGGTCCAGGCCATGAAGACCAACCTGGCCGACCCCGACATGCACGTGCTGTTCTTCGACGTGGAAGCGGTGATCATCCAGCTGCTGACGGAGGAAGCCCAGAGACCCAACCCCACGCTGGTCTCCCCGGAGACGCTGCAGAAGACCCAGGCCGGGGCCGACAAAGGAGGCTCCTTCCTGGCCAACAAGATCTTCAAACAGGTCAGCACAGCAGTCAGCACAGCAGAGACAGTTCATCAGCACAGATTTACTGCCTGCTTTAGTCTTCTTCTTCTTCGTCGTCTTCTTCTTCTTCTTCTTCTTCTTCTTCTTCTTCTTCTTCTTCTTCTTCTTCGTCTTCGTCTTCGTCTTCTTCTTCTTCTTCTTCTTCTTCTTCTTCTTCTTCTTCTTCTTCTTCTTCTTCTTCTTCTTCTTCTTCTTCTTCTTCTTCTTCTTCTTCTTCTTCTTCTTCTTCTTCTTCTTCTTCTTCTTCTTCTTCGTCTTCTTCTTCTTCTTCGTCTTCGTCTTCTTCGTCTTCTTCTTCTTCTTCGTCTTCTTCTTCTTCTTCTTCATCTTCGTCTTCTTCGTCTTCGTCTTCTTCTTCTTCTTCGTCTTCTTCTTCTTCTTCTTCTTCGTCTTCTTCTTCTTCTTCTTCTTCTTCTTCTTCGTCTTCTTCTTCTTCATCGTCTTCTTCTTCTTCGTCGTCTTCTTCGTCTTCTTCTTCTTCTTCGTCTTCGTCTTCTTCGTCTTCTTCGTCTTCGTCTTCTTCTTCTTCGTCTTCTTCTTCTTCGTCTTCTTCTTCTTCTTCGTCTTCTTCGTCTTCTTCTTCTTCTTCTTCTTCGTCGTCTTCTTCGTCTTCGTCTTCTTCGTCTTCTTCTTCTTCGTCTTCTTCTTCGTCTTCTTCAACTTATTACTGTAAACCTTTCTTGTCCCACACTGTTTTGCTCAGTTGTCACCAAATTTGCTTCACTGCATCTCCAGACTGTCCTCCACAAAGTTACCACCAGAATTTTTGATTTTGGAAAAATTGATCCTACAGTCCATGTAAACGTTTGACTGTAAACTAGGGCTGACGCAAAAAAATCAAAGCTTTGAAGCTTCGTTCGTTGCCATGGTGAGCCATCATGAAGTCCGTGATCGATTGTTTTTTTTTTTCCTCTTTTTCTTTTTGACACAGTCATCGGCAATTGTTACAATAAAATGAGGAGGTGACTTGGCATCTGCCTGATTTTGGAGATATGCAGGGCCATTACTTTCATTATTTCAGACGTTACGGTCGCGCACCCCAGCTGTCGAAGCTTACATTTTGATCGACTTCATGTCCTACTGTAAACATATACCAGCCAATTCTTACTAAAAACATTTTCAATCTTCCTGAAAAAATGGACAGTATTTTGGAGTCATGGTTGATGAAGTTTGCCAAATATCAGAATTTTATCTGAACTTTCCATTTGACAGTTTTCATATCAGTATTCCCTCCTGTCCTAACCAGGTGAAGGAGACCATGAAGGAGACCATAAAGGAGCACCTGCTGGATGAAGATGAGGAGGAGGAAGAGGAGATGAGGAGGCGTGAGGAGAAGTCCAAGTCTCTGAGTCTGCTGGAGTACAACCTGACCATGGACACAGCCAAACTCTTCATGTCCTGCCTGCACGCCTGGGGCCTCAACGAACAGCTGGACGGCATCTGTCTGGAGCGACTGGGCATGCTCCGGCCCCACTGCCCCATCTCCTTCGGCCTGATCTCCAGAGGAGGACACATGTCCCTCATGCTCCCCACCTTCAAGGTACCAGATCTGTGCTGGTCTGTTTACACCACACAACACCGTATCCCGGACTTCACTTCAACGTTTTCCTCTTTTTTTTCCCCCCCAGGAGTCCTTGCTGTGCCAGTTGTCCCTGGCGACGGGTCGGAAGCTCACTCTGTCGGACATCGTAGGGAAGGGGACGTACGGCGTGTCCAGGGCCGTCACCACGCAGCACCTCCTGTCCGTCATTTCCCTGGCCAACACTCTGATGGGAATGACCAACGCCACCTTTGTTGGGGAGCACATGAAGAAAGCACCAGCCAGGTGACACACACACACACACACACACACACACACACACACATATATACAACCCTGTGCTTTGCTGCCGTTCTGTGTGTGTGTGTGGATGGAAACAAACAGCTAATCCAGACTGAAGGGTTTTCCTGTTCCCTTCAGTACAATCACAGTTTTCCTTCTGGTGGCTCATCACATGAACTATAGTTGAAAGTTTATTCATTTATTTATTTAAAGGTTTAAGAATCAGGGACATTGCACATTAATAAAAACATTTTAAAAAATGTAAACATGCCAGAATTAGCCGAAGGGCTATTTTGCATCTGTTGTCCCTGTGTGTGTCCCTGTGTGGACAGCCATCAGCGCCACTAGACCACCACAAAGCGCAATAATTCTGAATGAATGAATGAATTTCAAACAAGCTTTCAAACAAATGTGTCTAAAATTGAGGGGAAAAAAAGCATGATATGCACAAGTTCTATCACATTAATATCCATATCAATAACCAGATATACTGCATGATTATCCATATCAATATACTACATAAATATCCGTATCAATAATCATATATATAGGCTACTACATCCATAAAAATAGATAAAATATATTACATAAATATCCATATTGATAAACATAAATGAATATGTTTCTAATCATAGAACCATTCAATTATCCTGCACTAGCATCACAGAGATCTCACCAAGCCTGAAAGTTACAACCCGACTGGGGCCGACCCACGGGTTTTGAACCCTGGTCCTGGACCAGCATTCAGCCTTAGCCCGAACCTGGGGCCTCATTTATCATTGTGGATACACGCTTTTTTACACGCTCTTTCCCCCATTTTGTGCGTACACGCTTTTCTCCGCCTAGTTTGGGATCTATCAAACCAAAATCGGTCGGGAGATAGGAGCGAAATTTACGACGAGTCTGACCATGGCGTACCGGCATTTACACGCTTTTTGAAGAACAGGAGGAATTGGCGACGCCGCTGCTGAGTCGGAGAATGGCAGTGAGAGGCAGAGAGGAGCGGATCAGTGTTTCTTATTACTAGTAGTAGTGGTGGAGCGTTGATGCTGGCAATCCAACCCGCTCTGTAACCCGCTCCATAATAACACTAGTTAACTGATAAACAAAGCGGATTGAGATTTTTTGCTTTTTGCTTATAGCCTACACACTCTGAGGGTCCAATCCGACCCCCGCGCGGACACGAGTTGAACCATAACACAGGGGAGGCTGTCGGAACGCGCGTAATAAAAAGAAAGAAAAAAGGGCGAGAATAATCAAATGTGGACAGAGAGAGAGAGAGAGAGAGAGAGCTCCACCAGTCTCTTTATTGTTAATGGAGGGAGAGAGGAGCGCGGAGGTCTGTGTTTGAAGCTGAAGTAGTGGTGGTGATGATGCACAAATTAGTATATAACCTACATTAAATAAAATGAGGGCAGATTAAATACGATTCTTCTTCTTTCTGCTCTCTGTTTCATTCAGATTAGGGAGTTCTTGTTTTTATTGTAGCTTATTTCAATGCAAGATGATGTTTCTGACTGATATTGCTGTGTATCTGGCTTTCAGAGAAATACCACTTCTTTCTCCTCTCTCCGTCCGTCCTGTCTTCACCGTCTTCCACATGACGTCTCTCCACACATTTCCGGAGCAAACATGGCTAATTAATATGCATAATATGCAATATGCATATGCATGATGATTTGCATTGACCGTATATGGTTGTGTTGGGCCGTTCGGAAGGCGGAATGAGAGGTGTGGTCATCTCCGCACTCTTCTTGTGTTAGGTGTGATTTACCAAGGGAAATACCGTGCAGCCGCCTGTAGGCGGAGTTTGATAGATCTGAAAACAGCGTGTATATTTTGGTCGTATGCTCATTTTGCCTTTCGGTCGTACGACCAAGTTTAGTAGCAGTTTTACACCCTCTTTGATAAATGAGGCCCCTGACCTGAATCTGGCCACGGAAAAGAAAAAAATTCTGCTCTACATCCCATAGTGACGTGAGGAAACTTGAATGGAATACCTTGTTGAACGGGACATCCAGGCAAGGCAGTTTTAAAGCCCATTTTTACAAACAGATTGTCTCAAAGGGCTTCACATGGCATCATAACAACATCCTCTGTCCTTAGACCCTCACATCCACTGAGGAAAAACTCCTGGGAAGAAACAGGAGAAACCAGACAAGAAAACAGTTTACAGTACCGAATATGGGAAAACATAGAAATGTTGGGGAGGAAAGGCAGGGAGAGCAGGCCAGCTGAACAGCAGGGGAACCGTAAGAAGCCGTTCTTTTTCATTTACAGTGCTCTTCTGTAATCATCACCAAAATGAACAACGCTGAAAAAGGAAGCCCAAGGCCCGAGTCATTTATTTTTATCCCAAACCAGTGCTGACAATTTACCAAACACATCTAAAAAAAAAAGGAAAATAGCAAATACACTATGTTGTTAAGCATGATGTGGCCATCGGTTACGACACATGTAACATTATGAACTGTAAAGTTCTTGACGTTTTGAAGGGAAGATGAAAACAACCCTTGAGAGTCAGAGTGGACCCATCTGCAGCTCTTGGCGTATTCCCCTCAGTAAAACTGGAGCAGTTTGACAGCAGGACAGTGAAGCTCAGCCTCAGACTCATCCACTGGGACCAGCCACATGAATGAGTCGGAGGCTGCTTCACACAAAAACATGGTTTCTTCAGTTGTGGACAGTCTCGTTGCCGTCTCATGTCCATATAAAGACCAGGAGGTGTTGGGTCTTCTGCTCAAGATGCCACTACTCCACCGTATCTTTACAAAACAAAAGTTATTTGCTGCTATAATAATATTAGCATGGCAGTGGAATATCTGGATCAGTCTGAGCTGATGTTAAAGGGATAGTAGCATTTTTTTAAAGTGTGGTTGTATGATCTACAAATAGCCCCTAAGTACTTTAATTGCAGTAGAAGACTCTCTGCACTCCTCCTGTTAGCAACGCCAGCCCATAGCCCTGCCCAGAGATCTACAACATACATTGTTGTGAATGGACCCAAAGAAACGGCCTATTTTCACGGCCTAAAAGAGGTTTTACCTAAAAAAAATACACAGTTCCATTGTTCGCTATAATAGATTTTTATCCAGCCCCTCAAAGTGCAGGAAAAACACAGTTTTTATTTGGACCTAACCAACTCACGTATCCCTCCGCCCAGGGTTAGCACCCACTGATCAGCAGTTGGTTAGCCCCAAATAAAAACTGTGTTTTTCCTGCACTTTGAGGGGCTGGAAAAATTATATTATAGTAAACAATGGAACTGTATTTTTTTTTTTTTTTTTTTCAGGTAAAACCTCATTTAGGCCGTGAAAATAGGCTGTTTCTTTGGGTCCATTCACAACACTGTATGTTGTAAATCTCTGGGCAGGGCTATGGGCTGGAGGGAGGAGTGTAGAGAGTCTTCTACTGCAATTAAAGTACTTAGGGGCTATTTGTAGATCATACAACCCCACTTTAAAAAAATGCTACTATCCCTTTAAAGTGAAAACTCTGCATTCATCTTTAGACTGGACTTCATCAGTCCATGACATCAGTGTAGATCGCCACCTGGACTCGCTCAGACCACAGATACCTGAGACAAATGTCCAAATGTGATCCAGATATAAGTGGAGGTTTCATTCAGAGCATGGATGCAGGCAGAAAAACACATCCCTCATCCGTCATCAGTGATTCCTGCTGAAAAACAAAATAATAAACCAAACAAGCTGCGACAGAGGCTGAATTTAAAGCACAGAAACATAGACTCTGTTCACATACACAATAAGTCCAGCTACTATCCAGTCTTGTGTGTGTGTGTGTGTGTGTGTGTGTGTGTGTGTGTGTGTGTGTGTGTGTGAAGCTGATTGTTTAGTCTGTCTGAGCTCTCATTGTGCTGTGAAAGATTTAACACAGAGGTCATGGTCCTGCTGCTGTAACACCAACACAACATTTCATCATTTCGTCAACCCTGCACAGAACAACCCTGCAGGGACGGCAAGGCGGGGAGGAGGGTGTGTGTGTGTGTGTGTGTGTGAGGGGGAGTTGGGGGGTGGGTGAGTACATAGGAGAGAAAGCCTCTGGTTTTTACTTCACCTGTCTGTAATTTAGTTTTCTTTTCATGGGTGATAAGAAATCCTTGAAGGCAGGTGCGAAGGCAGGTCTCAAGTCAGTTTAAACAAGTCCAAGTCAAGTGTGAACACCTTGACTGTCCAAGTCAAGTCTCTGAGGGAAAGTATGAGGTCTAAATACCAAGGCAGGTGAGATGAGTCCAGGTTAAGTCATGTGTCTTTGTGTGTGGCTTTTAATCTCAAATAAAATCCCAGTCTTAAAGGGATACACCAACATTTTTTTTTCCTGTGTCTTGCCTCACTCCTGAGTCCATGACCAGCAGATAGACACCATCCTTTCGACTGTGCGTGCAGTAACAAGGGAGATAGAGCCGTATCGCCTGTAATTAGCTTAGCTCAAACACTGGAAGTGTATGGGTAGTGTTAGCCTGCCTCCTACCTAAAGTCATCAGAGACACTCTTCAGCAACTCTAAATGGACCGATCTTCATCTCAGAGCTGACAAAACTCTCCGGTAAGGCATCTTGAGCGGCAAATGCCAGTAACGGGACGAGATTGGTCAAAACGGAGGGTTCAAGCAAAGACGGTTTATTTTGGTTCAAGCTAGCTACATCGAGGGTAGCTTAGCTTCCTATTAGTAAAAGCACTTCTGTATGTAAAGGGCAACAGGTGTTTTATTTTGTGAACGTCTATAATGTCCCTCTCGTATTGAAGCATCGACATGAGAAATTGTTCCGCCGGTCAGTGCAAATCACGCGAGATTTGCACTGACACAGGAAGAGCAGTGAACTGAGACACTGGGAGCTTCCGCTACAAACAAGCTTAAAATATAGACTTATTTCTTTTTTTTTGGAACAATTTCTCATGTTGGGGCTTCAATACAAGAGGGACATTACAGACGAGCAGTATGGAGGTATTTGGAATTAATTGAATTGAATTTATATTTATTTAAGTGTCATACACCAGTTAAGGCGCCCAGCCTATAAGGGCTTACAAGACACATTTCTCACTTAGACAACATACCAAATCATCAGAGTACAAACAAAAGCAGACAAAACAAAACAAGAAAAATCACCTGAAATTCACAGAAACAATTCAATTTTTCTTTTTGACCAGGCACTTTTTATAAAGGTAGCTATACTAAAGACCTCCTTTCTAAAAAACCACTCCAGCTTCGCCTCATCATCAACCCAAAATAACTCCGGCTTCACACCTTGCATTTTCTGATACAAAAACTGTCTGGCTTCGTCATATAATGGACAGTGAAACACAAAATGCAGTTCATCTTCAATAACATTTAAATCACATAATGTACATAGTCTTTCATCCTCAGGTACTGAGTTAAATCGACCTACTTCTACTGCCAGAGGGAGAATCCCAGCCCTCAGCTGGGCACATAAAGATCTCTTGGATCTATCCAATGGCAAAGTCTCATAAGGTTCTGAACAATACACATTTTTCAGCTGGCAATAAGTTCTGAGCTTAGGTTTAGATCAGATATCATTAGCCCATTTTTCTTTATACTCAAGAAATAACTTATGCTTCACAGAGTTAACATGACAACGCAAACCATTAGTGAAAATATGCTGTTGATCAACCTCGCTAAAAATAGCTTTCATATCACGATACCAAGGATAGTTATGTGCTTTATCCCAGTTAAAAACTTATTTGGCTATTCTATCCTCTGGCATGGAAGACAAGCGATTCCAGAGCCTAAGCATTTCCCCTTTCTGTTTAATTAAGCAAGGTTCCCAACCCATATCACCCTGGAGAAACAAAACAGGAGTAAATTTATGCACACCAAGAAAACAATGAATCGCTCGATTTTGAATAGCGTTCACCCTGGAAGATTCCTTACTTCCCCATATTCCTGCTGCATAAAGTAAAATCGGAGAAACACAGGCATCATAGAGCTTCGAGAAGGTGGCGTACCCTAGGTTTTTACACTTCTTCATTTTACTTATAACAGAGCCTAATGCTCTACCTGCTGTGTCAGTAAGTGTATTAATCCCTTCTTCAAACTTAAAATGTTCATCCAGGTTGAAGCCAAGATATCTGTAAACATTGGTGTAACATAATTTTTTAACTCCCACAGTGAAATTAAAAGAACTTTGTTTTACTCCATGTTTTCTGAAATGTATAACTTGAGTTTTGCCTTGATTAACCGACATTCTCCACTTCAAACACCAATTATTAACAATGTCTAGCAGGGACTGCAATTGCTCCTCCCTCTCTGCCAGGATAACAATATCATCTGCATACAAAAGTAAATTTAGTTTAATGTCCCCAATTTGCACCCCCGTGTTTTCATTTTTAATTTGCTGTGCTAAATCATTTATAAACAAAGAGAAGAGGGTAGGGGAAAGAACATCTCCCTGTTTGACTCCCACTGGAGTGGGGAACCAACCTGTTCGCATATCATTCACCTGCACACATGCAACTGGATTTTTATATAAAGCTTTAACAGCTTGGTAGAATAAACCATCCACACCTGCTGAAAGAAGTTTATATTCCAGCAACTCCCTATTAACACAATCAAAAGCTTTCTGGAAATCAATAAAGCAAACAAAAGTAGGCTTCCCTTCAGATATTCTAGCTCTAATAACAGTACTCAGGTTGTAGATATGATCTAGACAGGATCTATGTTTTCTAAAGCCATTCTGCTCCTCCACTAAAATATTTTCAGTCTCTAAGTCTGGCATTTAGGATGTTTGAAAATAATTTGTAAACTGTACTCAAGAGGCTAATTCCTCTATAGTTAAGAGGAACCCTCAAGTCATTTTTAGTTGACTTTGGGATTGGTTTGATGATTGAGTTGTACCATTCAGACGGGACTGTACCTGATTTAAAACAAACTTGCAGAAGATGGGTAAGGAACTGTAACAGTTTTGGTGATTTCAGAGCTTCGTTGGAGAGACCCTCAATACCAGGAGCTTTTCTCATTTTGGATGTTTTTTAGTGTGTCTTTTTGACGAAGTAAAGTGGTATCCATTGACAACCATTATATGGACAAATACTGCTGCGTGGACCCCCCGTAACTCAGAGAAGGAACGGAGGACTCTGAAAATTCTCATAGCTCTTAGTTGACATGAGGGTGAGTAGATAATGAGTGAAATTTGAATTTTGGGTGAATTATCCCTTTAATTACTGACCCTAAAGAAGTTCTCTAACTGTTTATTACTTTCTTAAAACAAAGAACTCCTGCAGGATCCAGCAGAAGTAGGCTACAGCTACAGATGCTGAAGACTCCTTTATTCAACTCAAACACGGACCTGGCTCCACCTCAGCGCCCCAAACCAGCAACTCTTATATATTTGAAGGTGTTTGGGTTTTTGGCTTTTTCATGTTGTTCCCTCTCTTACATTTATGACAGTGGAAAAGCTTCCTCCTTGTGCACCGGAGTTGGAAAAGAAGCCCTCCTGAAGTTAGAGCGTGTTAGTATTTCATCACAGCAACCGCAACAACACTTTCTCCACAAGGAGAAGAGCTGGAGGCTTTTGGCTTTAAAAAATGACCAAGACTTGAACAAATACCAGCACATTTCTGGCCTCTGATATGATTTCCTAAACATTGTAGCTTGTTGTATAAAACACGTCTCTCTTTTGTATTTTCAGGAAGATTGAACCAGCTTTCTTGGTGTTTTCATTTCACGATCTCAATCAATCAAATCAATCAATCACATTTTATTTATATAGCACCTTTCAAAGCTAGTGGATGCCGTTCAAAGTGCTTTACATTTTGACTGAAAAAGTATATGTAGATAAAACAGGAAAATTAACATGGACACACATGCACAAAGATTAAAAACAACAATAAAATAGAATATAGCAATAGATAAATAAATAAAATAACAACTTTTTAACAACAATAAAATTATATGAAATAGAATAGAATAAAATGCAGGATAGGAAATATAGGGCAAAATATTAGAAAGAGTACAAACTATAAAATAGAATGAAAACATGAATTTCCATGATATTCTCATTTATTGTATTCATTTCTACGCCTGTAAATCCATCTGTGCAACAGAGTCATGTCATGCACACATATAGTTAAAGTGATACGCCAACATTTATTTTTTTGTGTCTTGCCTCACTCCTGAGTCCATGACCAGCAGATAGACACCATCCTTTCCACTGTGCGTGCAGTAACAAGGGAGATAGAGCCGTATCACCTGTAATTAGCTTAGCTCAAACACTGGAAGTGTATGGGTAGTGTTAGCCTTCCTCTTACCAAAGCCGAAATCAGCAGTCAGAAGCTGATTTCATTTTAGCTCTAAACTCTGTAAACATATCACTTTATCGACATTTCAAACATTTTTAGGTGAGAAAGTATCCGTTTAGATCAGCAGTGTGTCGTTAATTTGTCTAAATACCAGCTGTTTACTATTTTGTTCGGACGAATTTGGTGCTACTCAAGCTAGCTGTTGTGACCAACACACTTCCGGTTACTTCTACAAAATAAAACACCCGTTGCCCTTTACATACAGAAGTGCTTTTACTTTGAAACAGGAAGCTAACCTACCCTCGATGTAGCTAGCTTGAACCAAAATAAACCGTCTTTGCTTGAACCCTACGTTTTGACCGATCTCGTCCCGTTACCGGCAAAGCAGATTCCAGAGGCATCTGCACCGTTCATAGTAGAGTAGAATGAAATAGAATGAAAACACTATATAAAAGCCAGATTAAAGAGATGGGTTTTTAGCCTACGTTTGACAATGTCAATGTTTGTAACTCCTCTCAGATCCTCCGGCAGGCTGCCTCAGTTTGGAATAAGTCTGACTGTGAAATGTAGGCTATTGTTTCAAGTCAATTTTGGTTTTATTTTTTATTTTTTCCATATGCACAGTTACTGCAGTGCAGGTCAGGAGTGTTAGATTAGAGACAGGACAGGAGGACAACCATAATCTACACATCCATATGGACTTATTGTCACTTTCCAATAAGTACACACGACTCCACAGCTCCAGTGTGATTCAATTTGTCTTGTAAATAGAAAATAAAACTCTCTGTCCAATCACAGCTGAGGCACGTTTAAGTGCAGATGTTCCAGGTGAGATTTTATTTTTTCTTTTGGTTTGAATCAAATCACATTTTTACTAAAATTGATGGATTTAGATTTTATTTAGATAATACTCAAAAGCCTCGTGTTCCAGCCAGAGCACACATTACGCATGCATACACAAAAAGCAGCGGTCAGATAGCATCATGAGCTGCATCGACGAGGCGTGCTGTGAATTTATTTAACCCGATGAAGGCTGATATCAAATGTAATTCCCATTAACTCCTGGTGTCTGCCGTCTGGTGACCTGTCTGAGTGAGAAGCCGTGTGTAGCTACGAGCATGGCAGGGAAAACTCCAGCTGAAGAAGAAACTTCAACTTAGACTCAACTTTTGCCCTCACAGGTGAATTTCCTGCTGGTGACGGTTTGTTCATTCCTTCTAGTTACTCTGTCCTGTCTGCTTCCTCCTGTGGGCCCTTATGGGGCCACCTTAAGGTGCTCACCCTTTTAGGGTCTTTTCATGTGAAAAGATACTTCTGTTCTAGTATGGAGGGTTGCTGGAACTTAAAGGGATAGTTCAACATTTTGGCAAATTGGTCCATTGCCATAATCGCTATAGTCATAGCAGTAGGATTGTTACCTTTAATTGTCGGTGCAAGCTATTTTTCGAACGGTGGAGCAGAGCCGTGAGCTGCTCAGAGCTACAGAAACTCATGGGATTTCTTGGTTTCCCCTCATCAAACTAATCAAATCTGGTGGACACGTTGTGACCTGCACATTCACCACGCTATGAGATAATAACAGAACATTACCAGGCAGAGTTGTTTTAGAGGGAAATTCATGCAAAACCGCTGATGCACGTCGCCTTCAGAGACAGTTTTTCAGCAAAGCAGTCTCTGTATTTCCCTCTAAAACAACTGTGATGTGTTTGTGTTTCTTAAATTTTGTTTAGAATGGCGGGTGTGTGTGTGTGTGTCTGTGTGTGTGTGGTAAGAGTTGTCACTGTTTCTTTGTGTGTGTGTTACAGTGAAAAGCAGTGAGAGCAGGTGTGTGTGTGTGTGTGCGCACAGTGGGGTGGGAGGGAGTGCATGCAGGTGCACATGTTCTTGTGCTCCATTTTCTGAATGGATCTCACTGCCTGTGTGTTGGATAAAAGGAGAGCGAGACAGTGTGTGTGTGTGTGTGTGTGGTGTGTGTGTGTGTGTGTGTGTGTGTGTGTGGGGGGGTCATTTTGATTTCAACTGTTTCACTCTGAAATAATAGCTGGAGTTGTGGCCAGTGAGGACAAATCTTTGATTATGTTTTTATTGATTTATTTGCCAGACTGTGACAGGGACGATGTCATTTAACAGAGTTTCCTAAAAAAAAAGAAGAAAAAAACTCTCATCCCTTGTTGAGCTTTTACATATGATTTAAATTATAACAAAACAAAACAAAAATAAACATTCAAAAGCTTCGGCAGCACAATTGATGATATCCTTCACTTATCTAGAAATGTGCAGTCAAACACTGCACAAACAGTCTATGAAGTCAATAGAAAAACAATAAATACATCCTATCAGGGCCGTTGTATAAGGGAGAAAGGTGATGATAATTCTAGGGGCCCAGCGCCCAGTAGGGCCCACAAAAAACCCCAGTAGTCTAATCTTTGTATGAATTATTCTGCATAACACCCTGACTGGTACTCATAGTAATGCTGAATTAGCATCAAAACAAAGTAGGCTAAATAAAAAATGATAATTCATACGTAGTCTAAGAAAAGAAACTGGAAAACTTAAGGGGGTAGGGGCCCACTTTAGTATTCTTTAAGGGGGCCTAGAATTCCTAGCAACGGCCCTGCATCCTATAGATCAATTGGAACTGAGTAGTATCAACATACAGGTGCATCTCCATACATTATAATCTGATGGAGGTCAGCAGTCTTCTCCATGATAGTGGAGCTACTGAACCAGACAAACTACTGAAATAAATGAATTTCCATGATATTCTCATTTATTGTATTCATTTCTACACCTGTAAATCCATCTGTGCAACAGAGTCATGTCATACACACATATGGTTAAAGTGATACGCCAACATTTATTTTTTTGTGTCTTGCCTCACTCCTGAGTCCATGACCAGTAGATAGACACCATCCTTTCCACTGTGCGTGCAGTAACAAGGGCGATAGAGCCGTATCACCCGTAATTAGCTTAGCTCAAACACTGGAGGTACAGTGTATGGGTAGTGTTAGCCTTCCTCTTACCAAAGCCGAAATCAGCAGTCAGAAGCTGATTTCATTTTAGCTCTAAACTCTGTAAACATATCACTTTATCGACATTTCAAACATTTTTAGGTGAGAAAGTATCCGTTTAGATCAGCAGTGTGTCGTTAATTTGTCTAAATACCAGCTGTTTACTATTTTGTTTGGACGAATTTGGCGCTACTCAAGCTAGCTGTTGTGACCAACGCACTTCCGGTTACTTCTACAAAATAAAACACCCGTTGCCCTTTACATACAGAAGTGCTTTTACTTTGAAACAGGAAGCTAACCTACCCTCGATGTAGCTAGCTTGAACCAAAATAAACCGTCTTTGCTTGAACCCTCCGTTTTGACCAATCTCGTCCCGTTACCGGCAAAGCAGATTCCAGAGGCATCTGCACCGTTCATAGTACATTCATTATGATCTCCCCTCATGCTTTTACCACTGTACAATTCACAGTGTTTAAGCGCTATCTGTAGAGCTCCCTGGCATTGACTTGTTGCTTAGCAACTGTTATTGATCACCCCATTGATTGTTGTATTGGAAGTATTAGTGTGTCTCTGAAAGTTAGACGCCTCCAGTCTGTTCAGACCCAGGATGGTGTCCTCCATCCGAAATTCAATAGGCTGGAGCCTGAAAAGACACACACACACACACACGCACACGCACACGCACACACACACACACACTGAGATTCAAGTAGTTGGTTTCCAGAAACTGAAATGAAAACATGTTGTTTTGTCTGGTTTTATGTATGGAGGTGTTTCTGTTGAGTGTGTGACTGAGTTTCTTTGTGTTTTGTTTTCACTGTGTGTGTGTGTGTGTGTGCGCTGGTCCTCCTGGATCCTCCTTCCTTTAATATTTCATGCCTCCTCTTTGTGATCCTCCTCCAGGCCTCCCAGACCAGGAGGAACCCCAGAGTCTCCACGCAGGATGCCAGCCGCCCCCCCTCAGCCCTCCTGCCCCGCGCTACAGGCCCAGATCAAACAAGGTAACTACAAAAGAGAGGGGTGCTCACTTCACACCTCCCCAGGGCCCCGTGGGGAGGGGGGGAGAAGGGGAGGGGCGGGGGTTTGGATAATGCAGCCCACCGGCAATGAAACCCACAGAGAGTTATAGAAGGGAGAAAAAAAAGAAAAAGAATATATGTCATAGGAGGAAGCTGCTGCTGTTTCCTCGACCAGCAGGTCTGTAAAGGGCTGTTCTCAAGTTTTTCCAATCAGAATGTTGCACCAGGACTGCCGCTTCGTGTCTGCTCTCAATATTATTCTAACCCTTGAAAGACTGGCCCAGCTCTGGATTTGTTCATTTAGGAACACGTCGATTTTCCTTTTTCAGACCTGAGAACACGTGGTGTAACCTCAGCCTGTGCTCTAAGAGCCTGTACCTTTGTATTTGTATTGGAAGTAACAATATGAATGTTGTTAACCATTTTTGAATGGGTATTTGTAATGGTTTTTAGAGGGAATCCTGACAGTGGGACATCGGATCAGAAAGCACTAGTGTTCAGCTTAGAGTTGTGAGGCTAGTCACACACATCGCAGTTTGTGTGTTTCCATCACTGGACAGAGATCTGAAATGTGTTAAAGGGGACATATTATGGAAATATCACTTTTTGAAGGCTCTTTAACAGAATTAGGTGTTTGTTTTGCCTTCTGGCCCCAAAATGTTTTCAGGCTCTCTAGGTTGAAATCCACATGGTTTTATGAGCTGTTCCCTCAGTTGTCGTCCAATGATCTAACTAGTTTTTGAATTTGCATAACACCACCTCTACCTGGTTCCAGTAGAAGGGGCGGGGCAAGCAGTGGTCAATTTGCATTTAAAGGGGCAGGCACTGAAACCAGCCGTTGTGAACAGGGCTGTTTAGAGAGGATGAAAAGAGCTGGGATGTTTGATCCTTGTGGTATTTTGACCAAACCACATGTCTTTAAGACACCTGGGAACTATTTGAATTTGTGGAAAAGAGAAATAATATGTCTCCTTTAATGTAATCTTCAACACAGTCTCACCATGAACCACAACAGCAAACAAAGATTTTGATCAAGAGCGATCAGTCATTAGTAAACATTTAATACAAAATACAATCAACTTTGTATGGCTACAAAACTGCAGTGTAATACATAAATACATAGAAAAAGAGGACTTATTAGAATTATGTGTAGTGAAGCACCAGGGAGCGTAAGGAATTGCAGAAAAAAAGATAAAAGATTAAAGATCATTTCACCCAGTAGAGGTGAAAAAAGAAGTTTTCTCATTGCAGTTAGAAAGCTGTGGGTCACTGTAGGGGACGTCTTTAACCAGCCGTCACCATCTGCCTACAACACACACACACATGCTCTACCTACCACATGTAAGACAAGCTCAATATCAGCAAACGCACACACACCAAAAAAAATCAAGTCTGTATGGATGCGCACACACACACACACACACACATACATGTGCCATGGGTGGCACCCTCGGGTGTTAGGTGGAGGCGGGGCCCCAGTGCTATTGTCACGCCTTAATGGAGGCCAAGCGTGACAAGCGCGTGGACTTATTCATGCCACACGCCTATTCAGCAGCGCTGAGGGGGAACCTGGGCCGTGACCTCTGTCCAGCCGGCTCCTCCAACCAGCACAGTGCTGTTAACCCTGCTCACCGCCTCCTTTCACATGGAAATAAATGAGGAGGCCCCTCTAATATAGTGCAGTGTTCAGAGAGAGGGCAGGGTGGGGGGTGTGTGTGTGTGTACATCATTTAAAACACCTCGAAATATTTGAGTCATTATTTCAGGACATGATTGTTTTCAAAAGGCAACACCAGCGATTCCCATCAGCACTGATGTGTTCTGCAAAACTACACAAGTTGACTTATGAGAGATTAAAGGATAATTAGCGTTTTTTTACAATCCGGACCTTATTTCTAGCATAAATAATAATAAATCAACATATTCCTGTCAATATTGATTAAAGCAGAAGTCAGTGATCCGGTCGTTTTGGCTAATGCTGCGTTCAAGGCAGGCTTTTGAAACCGTAAATTACGGCTTCAAGTCATGACTTACGACTTTGTAGCGTTCCAGGCAACCCGTAACTCCTGTTTTTCCGACCTGTTGTCTGTGAAAGTCACTATAACGACCACTCGTAACTTCCGACCCGTGAACTCAAACCATATCAAACTGGTACGACTTCACAGGTCGGAAAAACACAAGTTACGGGTTGCCTTGAACGCACCATGAGTTAGCAGCCCCCGCCCTCGTCATGCATCTATTGGTCCTCGTTCCTACGTCACCACATTCACACGCGCATCCCTTGGCTGCACACACAGCCCTTCATGCTGTTCTCTCTCCTCATTGGATAACACTTGTATCCCACAAGGAAAGTTTTCTCCTGGTTTACAGCAGAGCAGAGTGACGGAGAGACCAAACACTCTATGGAAGTGATGCTGACGGAAAATAGGACTATTTAGGACTTATATTAACAAAAACATTCCGCTGACTTCTGCTTTAAAATGGGGAGACTTCACACTTCAGATGTGAACAGTGGTACTGTAAAAGACAAATGCTGTACTGACCAGTTGTAGTTTGGTAACAGTGGCAGAAATGGCCATTTGAAAAGCCATTAGTTTCATTTTAGCAGCACTGCCTAACACCCAAGAATTAAAGCCGGAGCATGAGCATGGTTTAGGAGATTCGTCCTCTGTATTCTTTAATTTGTTGAGCAGCTGTGGTTGTTGACAGCACTGCATTCCGTCCTGCCAGTAGATCTTCATAAGTCCTACATACTGGTCCTTTAAATAAGACACCATTCAAGTTTGGAAATGTCACTTTTGAAAACAAAAAATTGGACAGATTTCACATCATTTGTATATTTTTTTCCCTGGGTTAATAGCATTGAGTTTGATCTTGGACCTGGCACTACACTCTCATGGGTCCAAGGCCACACCTGTATTAGTTTAAAAAGACTAAAAACAATAGAAAGGAAATGATGTGTGCACCTTTAATACATTTCGGTGGTTTTGGGTGGAATTTCTGAATTTGGATCTTAGATTATACTATGATTAAGCTTTTTATATTAACTAATAAAAACAGAGAATGTAAAGTTGAACTGCTGCACCTACACTAACATGACCACATGAGTCTTCTAGTTAGATGTCGTCTGCATAGAACGAATCACCTTGTTGTTTACAACTACTTCCGGGTAGAAAACCAGTATGAGAATAATAGTGAAGGACAAGAGTTTTACTATATCATTTTTCATGTTACTTTATCGCCATTTAGATTATTCTGATGTTTAAGTCTAAAAAAACATATTGGACAAACATTAGCCTACTATTTGTGTGCACATTTTTGTAATTAGTCATGGTTATCATAGATTAGCCGGGCTAACAGTTTAACTTTAAGAACTCAGTGACTCAATAAATGGTCCATGAAAAAATATTTTTTCCAGCGGATATCTGATATCTAACATGACTGAGCTACTGGAGTAGTTTCATGTCGTGTCCGACAACGGGAGAGTTTTAACAGCTGACGTCCTGATGTTAGCTTAGTTACTGCCATTAGCTTAGCTGCTGCCATTAGCTGTCCCCGTCAGCTGAGCCACTGATGCTTTCTAGACACCGTGATTTCCCCAAACTGAATAAATACAACACACACAAAACGCTCAGAAATAGTGATGTTTCTTCAGTCATTTCAGATTTGTCTAAACAGTGATAAGGCACGAAAAATATGATCTATAGCCTAGCTAAACTCTCGTCCGTTACTATTGTTCTCATTCAAATTACGTGCTGGTTTTCTACCCGGAAGTATTTAGTAAACAATGTGATTTGGTCTATACCAGATGATTTTATCAGCTTACCACCAACAACCAGACCTTTGTGCAGAGGACACAGCCTCCTGTAAAGATATACTAGCCCACTAACTGATGTATAATATGATGATGATGAACCTAACCTCCTCATACAGCAGATATTCATCTAAAACTTTTAGTTTCTCTACACCAATGGTAAAAAAAACTCACCTCTTCTCTGTTTCTCTCTTCTTCCTGCTCCCGTCTCTCTCTCCATCTTCACACTGTCATCCACTGCATGGCTTCAGCCTGCTGCCTGTTGACACAAACACCACTCTCTCTCTCTCTTGAGTGCTCCATTCACTCTCCTTTGTGTATGTGCACACCTTTCTTACACGTTCCCTCTTTCTCTACTCTCTCTTTCTCTTTTTCTTTCTGCCTTTCTGTACCACCTACTGATCTAATGTTGCTGTGACTGTTTTCTCTGTTGTCTCTGTTCTACATGTTTTCTCTGTGTGTGACTTGAACAGTTGTTTGACAGCGTTTTTAAATGCTTCTCTGGTTCTGTGTGAGCAGCAAAGGTTGTGTAGCCTACTCTCTCCTGTTATGAATGTAGTAAAAATTGTATTTAGAGACACATCTCCTTACAACAGCAAATGTTACATTTGTTAGAAAACCAGTGACAATCATTGTTAGAAAATTGTATGAATATGAGAAGTGTGATGTCATTTGATCTCCAGGGTAAAAGGTTTCAGGCTTCTGACCCCAACATAAAGAAACACCAAATAGGTTATGCTCATTTGAAGCAGCTCTTTAGAAAAACAACAGCAGTTTGTTCTTCCAGACATGTGGTTCATTGACAAATTGTAAATTCCTGTTCTTCAAATTTATCCCCACGAACACATGCTGATGAAATCCTGGCCTCGCAGGCTGAAACCTTTTTGTCGGCTTTGGTTTGTCTGTTCCTCATCTCCAAACTAACAACTAATTCTTCGTCTCTTTACCAAGCAGTTGCTGGGAAACTAAGTGACATCTCTGTTTCCCTGCTGACATTAATGTGCCTTTTGTCAACCTCTCTCTTATAATTCATATGTGGCATTTCTCTATGTTTCTATGTTTCTAATCTATGTTTAAATTGGGGTTGTTTTCTTTATGTATTCTTTACTGTTTTCTTATTTTTTCCTTACTTTTCTTCTTTTCTGTTACATTAAGGGATCTGATCTGATTTAGATTATGTCCTACTGATGTTTACCTTGAAGACTGAACCAGTTTGTAGATGATGTACAGTATTTAAAAGTTTAGATCTGTATCAGGTTATGAGCTGTCCAAATCAAGGCATGGGTTCACATCAGAGACTCTGAGTCTGAATCCATGGCACCGGTTCAATAATCTGACTCAATAGCAGAAAGTCTTGGTAGAGTAGACTACTACATTAGCACTGTGCCCACAATCCTCTCTTTATTTACTGCTTATTCCCATGATTTACCTCTTACTGTTGTTAATGTTAACCTATTTTATATGTTAAGTTTTACACTTTCATTAAATAGCATGTATCTGTTTAAGGTTAAAGTTAATTAGGTAAGCTAATTGCCAAGATGATACTACTAACAGTAGTATCAGACAAGCATTAGCATGTCCATTTACTGTAATCCTTTGATTTGGACAGAAAGCTGGTCCTGTTGCCAGGTGTAAGCAGAGAGAATAATGCTGATACTAGATGATTCACATCATGTGTGAGTGGTGGATGTGTGTAGAGCATGTTTGACTCTCACATGGCAAGAGTGCGCCCTGCTGACCAGCAGTTACTTAGTGTATTCTTCTGTCATGACCACTCTCATTATTTCCCCTGACTTCAACTTTGCTGAATATGTACAGGGATTGAAAGAATTAAAAACAAAAACAACAAACTCCTTAAATGTCAGAGTAATGCAGGGTTGGTCAGGATCATCAGTTGTTGTCTTTGTGTGAGTCCAGAGCTGTTTGTCTCTGGGAAAAAAGAATAAAAAGCTACCATTTTAATGTTTCCGAATAGGGCTTAGTAAAACAACATACTCTGAATTTATATGAAATTAATTGTATATGCATTCACTCTTTAACTTTAAAATTGTCTAGAGGGAGGGTTTCTTTTCCTTTGTTTTCTCCTCTGTATACGTGTTTTTGTTCCTTGTTCCTTGTTGTACTTACATGTTCTTCTTCCCTGCTGCCTGGCCGCTTGTCTCTTTTCTATGTTTGGTACTGTTTATTAAAATCTTCCTAACCTTTTCTTTCCTTCTTGACTATTTCTCTCCTTCTCTTCCTTTACAAGCTGCTGTAGCTGCCACAGCCAACACCAGCACTGCTACTACTGCTGGGGCTCCGGGGGTCCCTGTGGGCCTTTCCCACGGGGCCCCTGGTTCCCCCAGCCCCGGCCCTGCTTCTCATAACATCCCCTCAGTCAACGAAGGTACAGACTGAACTGACGGGTACCACTTAGGGAATGTCTGGTAGCCGTACTCTCCTTTCAGTCACTTATCGTAGTCTTTGGAGAACTTCTGCTTCCTAGATAGTCTTTCCTACCGCTCTCCCTCTTGCCTCTCCATTTGTTTCTTCCTTCCTGTATATTTTATTTTTTCATTTTCTATTCCTATTTCTGTTTTTCTTTGTTCTATAGACTTCTCTCTCCCTTTATTTCATCACTATTCTTCACCTCCACTCTCTTCATTCCATCAGTTATTCATCTTCCCACATTTTTTTTCTCATGTTCCTCTCCTCGGGTCTCGTCACCTCATCTCTCCTCTCTTGCATCAGTCTTGTTTTTCTCTGCAGCCAGTGTTAGGTTTTCATCTCAGGCGTCTAGCTCCAGTTTTCTGCAGTGTCTTTGTCCTTGTTTTGGTCCACAGCGCTGTCTATCCGTTTATCTATCTGTCTGTCTGTCCAAGCTGAGTTCAGTCCACTTTCAAACTGAATACAAATTGAAGTCTGACATTCATTCATTTTTTTAAATGAATAAAAATTCAGGAAAATTGGAAACAATGCAAACCATAACTCTAGAATAAGGAGGAAAATCATTTGGTTTTAGGTTCAATTTTCCATTTATTATATCACCCTAGAAACATGGATAATAAAACCTGCAGTAAGTTCCCTACTGCGGCTAAATTTGGAGAGACAAACACTGGTGTCATCTGCAAACAAGCTGACTAATGTTTGGAGCTGATGCAGTTGAGAGTGCATTGACCACAGTTATTATGTGCTGGTCTGTTGTCTTCCTTCAGTCCTGTATTGTGCAGTCCCGCCCTGTTTTTTCTGTCTGTCTCTCTGTCTACCTTGTTTGTCTGAATGTCCATTTGTCCTGATGTTTCAGTGTCTCTATGCTCGCTGTTTGCATGCTTGCTATTTCCACCTGATGGAATGGGGAGTGTATCTCTAAAAACATTATTCCAACAGATCAAATCCAAAAACTAAACCTGACAATTGGCGATACCTCTGTTTTCACCTTTTCACCAATTCTCTTTTCTGGCATCTCACTCGGAGATTAATGCTGTTTTTTCTTTTTAAACAGCAATTATGAATGTGTTTTTTAACAGGATGTTGTCTTGAACCATGGAGGCCTTCAGCCCCACTTGTGCTCTCAAATTATTTCAACTATTGGGGTTTGTATATAGGGAGATCATGTGCCTTTCAAAGTTGATAATTGACACACATTAACAGAAATTATTTGTATTTAGTTTCATTGCAGAAAACAGCAAGCATGCACACAAGCTCATTCTTTCCCAGTATTTATAGGAATAATTTAGCTTTAATTTTCTTTGGGGTTAAATGGCAAAGTTTATATGCCCTGTTTCCAAAACACTGCAGAACACTGCCCTGCAGAAACCAAACATAGTCAATTCAAACATTCTAGTGTCCAACATCTTGTACAAGAGGCTTCCAACCCCAGTAAGCCTCATATGTTTCAGTTTAAAGGTTGAATAAATAACAAGATATATAATTAGTAGTGTCAACAACAGCTGTTAGCAGCAACTGTGCTTTGTTTTTAAAGGGATAGTTCAACATTTCAGCAAACTGGCCCATTACCATAATCCCTATAGTTACAGCAGTGGGTTTGTTACTTTTATTTGTCAGTGCAAGCTATTTTTAGAATGGCAGAGCAGAGTCGTGAGCTGCTCAGAGCTACGCTACGGAGGCTCAAATCAATCAAGATCAAATACACAATCTAACAACTCCAAAACGCAGTGGTGGACAAGTTGTGACCTGCACATTCACAACGCTTTGAGATAATAATGGAACGTTACGAGACAGAGTTGCCAAAATGTTGAACTGTCCCTTTAAGCAGCAGCAATAGAAGTAGCAGTAGTAGCTGAGCTATAGACGCAGTGCACACTAAAAGTGGTAGTAAAAGCAAGAGTTGCTTTAGTTATAGACACAAGCATATACACAATGGTCAATGTCGAACACAGTCTTGACAATAACCAAATGAACCATTGAAACTAAAATTAGGTCTTAAGGTTGCATACAGTAAAGCATCTCATCCTACTGTGTAACCCAGGGAGTCCAGCTGTAGGACTGTATGGTGTGGTGAGGAGAGTGAAATAAAGTAGTGAAATAGAGTCTGCCAGAATCTGATGGTATCATGAAATGCTATCAAATGTAGCTTAAGAGAAATGACAGCAGAGGACTTCCTGTCCACAGGTGGGCCGACTGGACTTCAGTTCTTCCTCAACAAGAAGTTGCTTCACTGTTCCACTTAGAAATGAAGAAAAACAACAACAACCTTTCATTCATTTTTATTAAAGGAACTAATTCAATTGAATGATTCAAATTCTGAGAGGTTTCTGCAAGACAGTGATGCAAAGTTTGCAAATAGAGGTTGATTGATTGTTCTTGTCCACTGACATGATTGGTTATTATGTTATAAAACAGTTGCTAACATGTAACAGGCTGCTTTATTTTGAGATCTATGACAATGAATCTGTCAACCTCTACATTCAGTATTCCTGAATGTGGTATGTTTATTATACGCTTAACAGTTTGAGTTCTCTCTGTGTATGCCAATGGCAGAGGTAAGTTCACATGGGGCCTTTGGCAAAGAAATTTGTTTGCAATTTCTTTCCTGCTTAAAAGCCAATCAGTGTCCATCACCACAAGAGTACATTCCACATACATGCATCTCTCCTGGAAGCCATATATTGAAGCAATATATGTGAAACAAGGTGCTTGGTTTATGTTGAGTATCAGCAAATAAACATGTCAGTCCATTTTTTGTCACACAAGTGTAAAAGCTGGTGTATATTTCCCCGGTGTTTGGTCTAAATTACAAATATATGCCATTCTTTTGGGCTCAGACTGATCTGAGCCCTTTGAAAGCGATACCAAGACATTTTGAATGTTAGTGCTTTTTATCTGTTACTCAGGGTAACAGAACTGAGAACAAGTGATTTACCTGTTGAACCTGTGTTATTTGTTCTGAAAACCCACCAGGTTTTCATCTGTAGAATCCTCCACACAGTGCAGGGTCGCTGAAAATACTCTATGTATGTCAGCAAACATTTGAATTCATCATGCCAAGGTATCGTTAACGCCAGTCCACCTGACAAGTGCTGTATCTCTGTTGTTTACCCGTTGAACACCATCAGACATACTCAGGCTCTGGTTAGCAGAAATAACAACTTTGCTCTAACCAAGACTGGAAGTGATAGTGTCGGTGATACTCCCATCCTGTGTCTAAGTGTTGTTAGCGTGATTCTTCTATAAGGACTGTATAGATAGAATAAATCAGTGTGTTTAGGATGTGAGAAGCTCAATGCTGTCATATGGAAACACAAGGCAACTGATTTAAAAAAATACAGACAACAGTCATGGTTCCTGATCATCTTCCACATGCGGTGTTATCACCAGGTGTAAGGTGCTGCGAAGTGAGATCAGTCAGCTTGTCCTACGATATCACAGGGCTCATCACTTTAGACTAGGGATCTCACGATTACTTGCTTTCACAATTAATCGTGGTATTAAATGCCACAATTAATTTATCGCAAAGATTCCTAAATACCGTCACTTTCCAAAACAGGTTAGGCTATGTCAGAACCATCTTGACGAATGTGCACCAAAGTAAAATGCACTGGTGATACTGGTCCATTAATGTAATATTGAATCGGTAGGAAAAAAATTGCGTGTCATTTCTAACAAACAAACAAAAAGATTAAAATAAACTCAAACATTTGGTAAAGATGACAGTTAATTCCCCTGCAGAACATGATTGGTCCTTTATTAATAGATACTTTGTATTATATAATATTTTATGTATATAATTAGCATTGTAATTATTTAGACTATATTTGATTTTACACATACTAGTATTGTGAAATTAATGAATGCATAAAAATCATGAAAATCATAATACTGTGATTATTTCTCTGACAATAACCAAGGAAATCTATAATTGTGACATCGCTATTCACAATTAATTGTGGTATTAAACTCCACAATTAATTGATTGTAAAGATTGTTAAATACTGTTATTTTCTGATTATGATTAAGATTATGTTGGAACCATATTTGCAGATGTGTGCAAAAATACCATTTAACTAATGTAACATGTAGGGATTTAAATGTTAGCATGTCAAAAACAAACAAAACAAAACAAAAATCGATGAAGATAAAACGTAAACATTTGGTATAGATGACAATAATGACCTGAATATTTTAAACATTGCCCCTGGGGGATTAATAATTGGTCGTAGATACTTCAAATAATTTGTGTAAACAAGGAATAATGTAATATTTTGACTAAATTTGATTTTACATATTCATAGTGTTGTGAAATTAATGAATGCATGATGATCGTGATAATCGTAAAACCGTGATTATTTCTCTGACAATAATCGTACCAGGAAAATTGTATAATCGTGACATCCCTACTTTAGACCAATGACAAGATATTTCACTACTGACTATTTTTCCAGTAAAAATAAGTGGCTCTTGACTTTTTTTATTTTCCAAAAAGTAGCCAGAAAAAAAAAGTTGCTGAGCCTCCATCATCTTTATGAGAGGGTGTTTTTATGTGACAGCACTGAGGTTGGTGTATCAGCACGTGAGAAGCTTGTTATAGATTAATCCACCAACCCACCCTGTAATAGTTTCTGACTATGTATGTGTGTGTGTTGTTGTGTGTGCGTGTGTGTTTATTGTGTGTGCGCGTGTATGTGTTTGTTCATGAAGGTTGGAGTCAGCTGGCAGCCATGCATTGTGTGATGCTTCCTGACCTCCTGGGCCTGGACAAGTTCAGACCTCCTCTGCTGGAGATGTTGGCGAGGAGGTGGCAGGACCGCTGCCTGGAGGTAACGCACACACACAAGTTTATTTTTTGGCTTTTTATTCCTTTATTTGACAGGATAGTAGAGAGAGTGACAGGAAATGGGAGAGATGGGGGGGATGACACGCAGTATAGGGCCGTCCGACGCGGGATTCGAACCGTGGCCGCCTGCAGCGAGGACTATAGCCTCTGCACATGGGGCGGGTGCTCTACCAACTGAGCTAAACACCACCCCACACACACACATTTTTGAAACTAAGTCATACATACGCCAACATTTTTTCATGTTTTGCCTCACTCCTGAGTCCATGACCAGCAGATAGACACCACCCTTTCCACTGTGCGTGCAGTAACAAGGGAGATAGAGCCGTATCACCCGTATCACCCGTAATTAGCTTAGCTCAAACACTGGAAGTGTATGGGTAGTGTTAGCCTGCCTCCTACCCAAGCTGAAATCAGCAGTCGGAAGCTGATTTCATTTTAGCTCTAAACTCTGTAAATATATCACTTTATCAATATTTCAAACATTTTTAGGCGAGAAAGTATCCGTTAAGATCAGCAGTGTGTCGTTAATTTGTCTAAATACCAGCTGTCCCAACTATTTTGTTCAGACGAATTTGCCGCTACTCAAGCTAGCTGTTGTGACCAACACACTTGCAGTTACTTTCACAAAATAAAACACCCATTGCCTTTTGCATACAGAAGTGCTTTTACTTTGAAAAAGGAAGCTAACCTACCCTCGATGTAGCTAGCTTGAACCAAAATAAAGCGTCTTTGCTTGAACCCTCCGTTTTGACCGATCTCGTCCCGTTACCGGCATTTGACGGCTCAAGATGTCTTACTGGAGAGTTTTGTCAGCTCTGAGACGAAATCGGTCCATTTAGAGTCGCTGAAGAGTGTCTCTGATGACTTTAGGTGGAGGCAGGCTAACGCTACCCATACACTTCCAGTGTTTGAGCTCAGCTAATTACAGGCGATACAGCTCTATCTCCCTTGTTACTGCACACACAGTGGAAAGGATAGTGTCTATCTGCTGGTCATGGACTCTGGAGTGAGGCAAGACACGAAAAAAAATGTTGGTGTATCCCTTTAAAGCCTCAGTATGTAGTATTGGGGCTAAACCGTGCCGTCACCCTTCCCGTCTGCAAAGTGATGGTGGCCACCGAGGACAAATATGTTTGCAAACTAACCGCGAACTGATAACACTATCTTTGACCAGTTACTTTTGATTTTTAATTTTTTTTTTAACACACGTGCAGACTTCCACTCGTGACCTTCAGTCATATTTCAGAGCAAAAATTTACACAGAAGGACTTACATTGGCTCCATGTAAACCCAGCTAGTGTCTGTTCACTCTGTTGAAGTAAACATGCTGCAGAGTTAAAAACCTCACCCTCTGTGTGGTTTTAGGTGCGAGAAGCAGCACAGGCTCTTCTATTGGCTGAATTGAGAAGGATTGGCCAATCGGGACGCAAGGACACCATCGACTTGTGGGCTCCCTACCTCCCTCAGTATGTGGACACTGTCAGCTCCCGTAAGTACCTCCCTTACTTTGTCCTGTGGGCTGGGTTCTGTAAGATGTATTGTTGTCAGGTTGGCCGTCCATCCCGACAAATTGATTGGATTTTGCCTGTCAAAGTTCAAGGTCATGGTGATGACAGTCCTGGCTTGTTGGATGTGGAACCTGTAGACCACCTGGAGGGAATGTGGCACAACACTCTGACTCTTAGATGAACTGAGTAGATTTCAGTGTCCAAAGTTACAGTGAGCTCATGTTCTCATAATACAGTATATCAGGGGAATTTAATTAATCTGTCACACTGTGACCTCACAATTCGCGTTTTTGGCCATAATGCAGAAATGTATACACTAAATATGCCACCATTTCTGGATAATTGATGGTAGTCTAATGATATTTCATCCACAAAATCAAAGGTCAGTTTGACTGTAACACTACAATGTTCTCTGAAAACACAGGATGCAGAACTGTAACTCAGGAAGGAGAGACTGAACCAACCTGGAGGTTCATTCTAATGGAATAATGATAATGGTTCTCTCATCTAGATAGATAGATAGATAGATAGATAGATAGATAGATAGATAGATAGATAGATAGATAGATAGATAGATAGATAGATAGATAGATAGATAGATAGATAGATAGATAGATAGATAGATAGATAGATAGATAGATAAAAATAAAGAGGTAATATATGATAAAATATACCCTCCAATGTCTAAAACAATAAGATTTGAATACAATACATCATTTAAATATGGTATAATACTAGTGCAAAAGGGCCAAACACCATTTCAAAACGAGGTATGTTGTTGTGTTTTAGACATATTAGAGGAGAGCAGGGTCAGAGGTTACACAGCGTCCCTCTGCCTCTTCCAGTTACTCACACACCTAACAGACAGTCACCTGCCAGTTTTCATCAATGTTCAGCAAAGTTAAAGCAGATATCAGTGGAATGTTTTTGTTAATATAAGTCCTAAATAGTCCTATTTTCCGTCAGCAATCACTTACATGGAGTGTTTCAGTCGTAACACGAGTCTCTCCGTCACTCTGCTCTGCTGTAAACCAAGGAGAAAATTTTTCTTGTGGGATACAAGTGTTATCCAATGAGGAGAGAGAACGGCATGAAGGGCTGTGTGTGCAGCCAAGGGGTGCGCGTGAATGTGGTGACGTAGCACGAGGACCAATAGATGCCTGACGAGGGCGGGGGCTGCTAACTCATGGTGCGTTCAAGGAAACTCGTACTTTGTGTTTTTCCTTCCTGTGAAGTCATACCAGTTTGATCTGGTACGAGTTCACGGGTCGGAAGTTACGAGAGGCCGTTATAGTGACTTTCACAGGCAACAGGACGGTGAAAACACAACCTACGGGTTGCCTGGAACGCTACAAAGTTGTAGTTGTGACTTGAAGCTGTAACTTGCGGTTTCAAAAGCCTGCTTTGAACGCAGCATTCGCCGAAACGGCCGTACCGCTGATATCTGCTTTAAACGATAAAGAGTGTTTTCAGGCCACAAAAATGAATTCCTTTGTCATACTTGTCTGTCGTTTACTGATCTGCCTGTGTAAGTCCAATCACATTAAATCACGTTTAATAAACGCTCTAATATAATGTCCCAGCCTGTTACATGGAATTATACTGAAACGTCTTACAGACCTATTCATTGTTGTTTACTCTGACTCTTGTTTATTTTGATCCAAATGTCTTCAATAAATAAGACATATTGTGTAGGCTATATGTGCCCACATCAACACAGATCAATATTCTAAAATGTAATTTGATCACAGTAATTAGATTACTTTGTAGTTTTTTCTGCTTAACATTGTCATTCTGAGAACAGTATTAACCTATAGGATATTGATAGAATTGATATAGATGGATTTTGATGAAATTATTTGCATGAAACAGAAGTGTTCTAGCTAACCAGCTAATCAGCTCACATCTAAAGACTAGTGTTTAGAGTTTTTAGTCCCAGACTAGGTTTTACAAAGACTATACAGTAGCGTCACTATTAACAAGACTACGACTAGATTATTTTAGGTTTTTTTTCCCCACCATGAATTTTTTTCCTATCATGCACAGCAGAAATATTACAAAAATAGAGAAGAATCAGATTTTAGCTCCAGCTGCTCTTGTCTGAGCAGTGGTTTGTAGTGAAAAACCCTCCTTTTGGACAACTCTTACTGAATGACTGTATGTAGCCTACATCAATGTCAGTTCTCAAACAAAATTCAAATTTTCAAATTTCAAATTCAAATTTTATTTATTTATATGGCACCTTTCATGCTAACAGCAGCAACACAAAGTGCCTTACAGAAGCTAAAAACAACAAAGAAAGAAGGCAAAATCTTCTTGCTTCAAGGTTTTATGTGTCACTCCAAATTGAAGATCCTGCCCTACAGTAAAAATAGGCCTACATAAAATAAAATAAATCAATATATTAAATGGGAATATATATTTAAGCATCAAAGATGTTCAATCAAACCCACATAGTTTGAAACAACGTTCAAAACACACACAGCCAGTATTAAAACTAAACAAAGTCAACTAGCTTAATGCTAAACGCATAATGCAAAACCTCATAGAGGGGCTAACAGAAATTAGCATTTCACAGCAAACGAGAGCCAGCCATTATGTTATTATGGCTGTTATATCAGTCGCTCTGGTTCATGTTTGTTATTGACGGTCTGGTTTCCAGCTGTTTCAGCTTTTGTCACTGCTAATCTATTGGTTATTGATCGTGTTACGTCACTGCGACTTGCGATTTACAGTGTATGGATAATATCAAACAGGTTTGACATTATCGCAAGCCCAGGCTAGGAACTGGGTATGAAACGCAGATTGCCACCTTAAACTTAACGATGGAGATGACGGGAGAGTGCTGAGATTCACCAAAGACTGTCAGTCTTTAGTCTGGGACTGTGAAAATGTAGAAAAATGATGTCTCCATGTTTTGTCCCACCTACAAAGCTCTGATTGGTCAATTGTTCCTTTAACTGTAGAGAAACGGCCGTGAACACAAACACAACCGAGGAGCTACTTGTACAAAACGGCCACATCTATCTCTCTGTCCTCTCTCTATCCTCCTCTTTTTCTTTTTTTCCCCTCTCTGTCTCCTCCTCTGTCTCCAGCTCTGTCTATTCCCCACAGTGTCTCCCTGTGTCTGTCTATAGTTAGACCTGCTGATGGGAAGAAAGGTGAATCTCCACCTTCTTTTACTAGAAACAGCCTTCTAAAATGCTCTGTGTGTGTGTGATCAGGAGTCGCCCTGTGGTTGCTGTGGATGCTGGGCGTTTCTCAGGGGAACAGTTGCCATGGAAACGGGCACCGGTCAGTGTTGTGTTACCACAGCAGTACCGCAGGCAGGGGAGGTGGTCGAAGTGATGGACCGGTGACCTCAGGGGGATGGAGGGGGGGAGGATGAATGGGGAGGGGGGGGGGCAGAGAAAGAGAGAGAGAGAGAGGTTAAAGGGTCATTGAATCTGATCTGTGTGCTGCACAGCAGGACTGAAACAGACAGTAAGATGATTCCTGCTGGTCCTGGAAATCCTGGAACATCGCGGGGAGAGTCAGGGAATGTGTTCAGTCCCCCTGGAGACGGAGACGTCCTTTGAGTCTGAACCTCCGTTTTTTCTGGAATCCGTCCCCCCACATAGTCATTTTCACATCTTGAACCTTTTTCCTTCTGATGAAACAGGGTGTGTGGACCTGTTCCTGCTCCGTGAGCCTTTGTTTTCATCCCACAAGTCTGTTCACATCACTTACAACCTGCAGCCAACCAACACCAAGACTGGCATTTTTATTCACTATCCACCAACGTCTCTAATTACCTCATGACCATAATCACTATAAGTACAGATATATTTAAAGGGATAGTTCAACATTATGTGCTATAGTCATAGCAGTAGGTTTATTACCTTTAATTGTCGGTGCAAGCTATTTTTAGAACGGCGGAGCAGTCGTGAGCTGCTCAGAACTACGCTACGGAGGCTCATGGGATTTCTTGGTTTCCCTCATCAAACTCATCAAATACACAATCCAACAACTCCACAACGCTCTGGTGGACAAGTTGTGACCTGCACATTCACCACGCTATGAGATGATAATGGAATGTTACCAGACAGAGTTTTTTTTTCGAGGTAAATACAGAGACTGCTTGATGAAAAACTGTCCCTGAAGGCAACGTGCATCAGTGGTTTTGCATGAATTTCCCTCTAACGTGTGGTAACGTTGTGTTATTATCTCATAGCGTGGTGAATGTGCAGGTCACAACTTGTCCACCAGAGCGTTGTGGAGTTGTTGGATTGTGTATTTGATGAGTTTGATGAGGGAAACCAAGAAATCCCATGAGCCTCCGTAGCGTAGCTCTGAGCAGCTCACGGCTCTGCTCCGCCGTTCTAAAAATAGCTTGCACCGACAATTAGAGGTAACAAACCTACTGCTATGACTATAGGGATTATGGCAATGGGCCACTTTGCCAAAATGTTGAACTATCCCTTTAACTGAGCTGATATCAGAGCTCAGCGTCAGAACCAACTGTGAGAGAATGATGGTGGAAAATCAACATGTTGTCACAATACAGCCCATCACACACACTGACCGCTGTCACTCACATGGGAGGATCAGTGTAACATAAGCACAGTTATTTAGCTCTGTTGACTCTGTAGTCCTCACACACACACACACACACTCACACACACTTGCACAGTCCTCCAGCAGCAGAGTGGTTGGTGTTTGAAGGAAGACACCTGTATTTATCCATTAGCTTTTAGTGCCAAGGAAATGTCACTGAGTCAGTGACAGAGTCCCACTGTCTCAGTGTGGGGCTTACCAGACAACACACACACACACAGCCCTGGCTGACCTTTCAGCTCTCCTGTTAGTGTTTAAGAGGCTTTAACACAAAGGAAACAGGAGTTGTTAACCTGCACTCAGACAGACAGAGACATAAACCACTCACACCATCATCATCATCATCATCATCATCACCGCTGCATTGCATTTAATGACTGGCTCCTCCACATGTTTGGAAATAGTTTTATTTGCTTCCTCGGAGACAGTTAGGGTTCCCACGCGTCCTGGAAAACCTAGAAAATGGTGGACTCATTTTCCAGTCACGGAAGACGTACTGTACGCTGTACGCTGTTCTTAACCCAGTTTTAGTCTCAGAAATCTCATTGGATGTTTGTCTTGCCTCACTCCTGAGTCCATGACCAGCAGATAGACACCATCGCTGTGAGCGCTCAACTCAATAGGGTTTGAATGGAAAGTTGACGCCCAGAGCGCTAAAAACGCATCTGGTGGACACGGCCCCTATAGGTAGTGTTCCGGTAAGACATCTTGAGCGGTCAAATGCCGGTAACGGGACGAGATCGGTCAAAACGGAGGGTTCAAGCAAAGACGGTTTATTTTGGTTCAAGCCAGAGTCCTGCATCGGGTCGGATCCCCGCGGGTATCCGACGGGTAACCCGCAAAAACGGCGTTCAACGGGTGGATATACTGTCTTGTGTAAATTCACGGGTCGGGCACGGGCGGAACTCAAATGAACGCGGGTGGGTATGCGGGTGAATGTGTGTAAGCCTACAGAGAAAAACTCAGGCACAGCTGCATGCACCAGCGAAGCAAATCATTCAGTCGTATTCAGAAATAATCACGGGTGACGGGTCGGGACACGGCCTTAAAAACCTACGGATGGGTCGGGCGCGGTTTTCCAAAATTGGACCAGTGCAGGACTCTGGTTCAAGCTAGCTACATCGAGGGTAGGTTAGCTTCCTGTTTCAAAGTAAAAGCACTTCTGTATGTAAAGGGTAACGGGTGTTTTATTTTGTGAAAGTAACCAGAAGTGCGTTGGTCACAACAGCTAGCTTGAGTAGCGCCAAATTCGTCTGAACAAAATAGTAAACAGCTGGTATTTAGACAAATTAACGACACACTGCTGATCTAAACGGATACTTTCTCACCTAAAAATGTTTGAAATGTTGATTAAGTGATATATTTACAGAGTTTAGAGCTAAAATGAAATCAGCTTCTGACTGCTGATTTCAGCTCAGGTAGGAGGCAGGCTAACACTACCCATACACTTCCAGTGTTTGAGCTAAGCTAATTACGGGCGATACAGCTCTATCTCCCTTGTTACTGCACACACAGTGGAAAGGATGGTGTCTATTTGCTGGTCATGGACTAAGGAGTGAGGCAAGACACACACAAAAAAAGTTGGTGTATCCCTTTAAATCAGACTTCTGGGGCTGAGAGAGGAATACATATAGAAACAAAGTGGTTAAATGTATGAAGCATAAGTGGGACAGAAGAGCTGATGTAGATGAGAATATGACAGGTGACTAGTTGTTTCGGACAGAAGAGCTGATGTAGATGAGAATATGACAGGTGACTAGTTGTTTCGTGTGTGTGTGTGTGTGTGTGTGTGTGTGTGTGTGTGTGTGTGTGTGTGTGGCGGCAGGAGGCGGTTTACACAGCTCAACTCCATGTGGCAGCCGACATGCTGCACACTGCTGACCAATAATAAAACATGAGTGTGAAGCTTTAATCTTTGAGGTGGAAGACGTCGTGGGGGGGGGGGGCGGGGGGGACGGGGGGGGGGCTACAAGGCTGGGCAGCAAAAAGAGTCAGCGTGGTGGGGAGGGTGGGGGGGGTCCATACACACACTTAACGCTCTCATATTCACACACACTTGATTAAACAAAGTCCCCAGCATTGTTCAGCTTCTTACGCATGAACACACACAGTTTGAGGGTCAGACTCTGTGTGTGTGTGTGTGAAGCAGCTGTTTCTTTGATCATTCAACAGCTCTCTCTCTCTTTTTACTTAACTGTCTAGCTCGATCGCCCAATCCTGAGCTTTTTTGTTGTTTTTCATTCATCAAGCTGCTGCTGTTAAAAACCTTCTTCCTCTTCCTCTTCTTTTCTGATTTTTCTTGTCATCTCATTGTTTTTCTCTTGCATCAGTCCCTCCATCACCTCCTCCTCCTCCTCTTCTCCCCCCCCCCATTCCTCCTGTTCCTTCTGACATTTCTCCTCCTCCTCCTCCTCCTCACACTATTCATACTTTTCTGTCTTCACTACTGTTGCTCTTCGTCTTTACTCCCTTCTTCCTCCCTTGCTTCTTATTCATTTGTGCTCTACTCGTCATCACTTTTTATTCTTTTTTACATCTCTCTTTTTTCATTTTGTCCTGCCTCTCTGGATAAAGGTCAAGTTGATTTGCTGTTGATATTGATTTTGTTAAAATGATAAAACAAGAGATCAGATGGGAGGTTTTCCTGCCGTCATACTGCAGTGGTTCTCAACCTTTTTTATATCAAGGACCCCAAATTGACCCAAATTAGACCCCATTGGACAAAATATTCAAACAAACACCAGAAATACACAAATATTTGTTCTGAGACTGAATAACGTTACTGATTTTGTACATTCAAATTGGGGCCAATGGCGTGAATATTTGGAAATATTATAGAGAAATTTCTGGAACAAAGTGGTACAATTTCTCCAAAAACGTTCTAAAAAAAATTCTAAAAACAAGAGAAAGATAAATATTTTCTACAAAAAAGTGGTAAAATTCTCAAAAAAAAATAAACAAAACAAAAAAATGATAATAATAAAAAGTGGTAGAATTTCAAGAAAAATTTGGAGACCCCCTTGAACCCTCTCCAGGACCCCTGGGGGTCCCCGGACCCCACGTTGAGAACCACTGCCATAAAGTCTCAAAATCAGCAGTAAAATGATGAAAAAATATTAAAACGCACAATGATACAAGAATAAACAGCACACTAAACTAACTGCTATGTGACATTGAGATGAAATGAAAATGTAGTTCATTTTAATTTTATTCAGTTTTGCGAAAAGGAGTAGAAATCTAGAAAAAAAAGGCAGAAAATGAAAAGAAGGGGAATGACTGCTAAATGTGAGGAAAGTGAGTGTTTTTAAGTGAAGAGCGTGAGCAACAGCCAGAAGAGAGGAGGAGGAGAAGGAGGAGGAGGAGGAGGAGGAGGAGGAGGAGGAGGTCCTGGAGGTTAACAAGGCATGCTGGGAGCTATGTGTCATGGCTGACATGACAAGCTTGACCTTGGAGTGGGGCAGAATGTCTCCTCCCTCCCCGTACCCCCTCCTCCCCCTGTCATCCACCCCTCCTCCACCTCCCTCTCTTCTTTTTCTCCCTCAGCTCCTTTATCTCTCTCCATTTCACCCCCCCCCCCTCCGGCCTGGACAGTTGAGTAATAGACCTGGCCCCAGCATGTGTATGAATGGAGGATGATTATGGGGAACACTAGAAGCAGCCGAGCACTGCACAGGTTTTTGATACATTCACTGGGCGAATAGAAACACCTGTACACCTACTGCTATTATCCAATTCAGTCAGCCAATCACTGGCCAGCAGCAAAACCAAGCACCGACCTCCAAGGCTGAACAATGGAGCCAACACTGAAGAGAGGAGACCTGCAGATCCTCTGCTGACCACTAGAGTGAGTCTCCAGCTGGGAGTCAGTCCCCACAGACAGCCATGGTGAAACGTCCATGTTTACAGCCTGGGACAAATCACCTTTGGTCTCTACGGATAATTTATTCCTTCATGACGACTGGTTGTAGAACTCATCTGTTCTGTATTATTGAGTATAGGTGGGTGAGCAAATCAGTAGTGAACACTCAGCTCCACAGGCCCCTCCTCTTTTCCAAATGTAAGATTAGGGAGGAGTTCGGGGGCGGAGCCAGAAGCAGCTTCAGTACTGCTCCCCAGAAAAAGTGATGCCATTCAGACTATGTTCAACTTTATTTACAGTTTTAACTTAAAGGGATATTTCAACATTTTCACCAAATTCACCTATTGCCATAATCCCTATAGTCATACCTTTAATTGTTAGTGCAAGATGTGTTTAGATTGGCGGGGCAGAGACGTGAGCTGCTCAGCTAATGCAACGCAGGCGCATGGTACTTACCTCATTAAACTAATCAAATACACAATCCAACAACACCAAAACACTCTAGTTGTGACCGGCACATTCACCACACTATGAAATAATAATGTAAAGTTACAAGACAGAGTTGTTTTTGAGACAAATGCGTAACCAGACACAGCTGCTCAGAAGAGTCATTTCAAAAATGCAAGTAGTTCTTAGTATTTGCTTTATGTGTCATAATTATACCTTATTATTATCTGTATTATATGTTTTGGAGTTGTTGGATTGTGTATTTGATGAGTTTTGAAGGAAAGATGAAAGTACCGTTTCGTGAGCAGCTCCGTCTCTGCCCTGTGACTCTATGGGATGTGTGTCATGTACCAGTGGGAGAAGGTTTTCTTCTCATTACCAACCAAACATGGTCTGACTGTCACAGCCTTTTCATCGCCATGACGGTGAAGCTCAGTGACCTCCTCCGTCTCCAGACCTGACTCCAGTACAGCTGTTGTGTGAGGCAGAGCCGGGTGCCTCTGGCAGCACGGGGAGCCGTGGTGTTCCTCACCCTCAGTCCCATGGATGTAGAGCAGGACCTGGATGTTAGTCTGGGCTGTGGAACGCTGAGCTGGTTCCTATCGGCAACGCTCCGGTGAACTGGGACTGAACTGAGGGGGAGAAACACCAGTCGGCCTTTCGCCCAATCACAGCCGAGCATCAGTTATATTTTAATTAAGTCCAATTAAGTTTTTATCACTTTAACATTTGAGATGGATAGCCAGCAACCAGGCTTCCGTCAGTGTGTGTGTGTGTGTGTGTGTGTGTGTGTGTGTGTTAATGTGTGGTGATCTAACGCTGTACAAAGTCATTATCCTGTCAGCAGTGTGTGTGAGCAGGTTAATTGGAACATGGAGCACAATGTTAACCAGGATAAATCAATGTAATTATACATAGTGTAATTACAGGTTTTTTTCTCAATACACCTCCCCCTCCACCACACACACACACACACACACACACACATATATACATACACATTTTTTGGCAGATTTTTTTTTTCTTCCGCTTTTTGTTTTGTTTTCTGGCTCTGGGAAACAAAGTGAAGAGGGTGTGTGTTTGGTGTGTGTGTGTGTGTGTTGGGGGACGGGGTGGAGGTGTGTTTGTGTGTAATTCATTAATTAGGCTGTTTTCTCAGAGATTAGCCTAACATCAGCTCTGTTACCTTTACTGGCCTCATTCATTAGAGCCGGCTGCTAATGAAAAGCCAATCTTAATTGGCAATGGAGAGATAAGAGCTAAATGAAAGCACTAAATATACAGGGAGTGTGTGTGTGTGTGTGTGTGTGTGTTAATTCTCTAGATAACAAGGAGGCCCAATAAACCTTTATTAGCTCCTCAGTGAGCCTGACACCCAGACGTCGGCGTCTTGACCCTGCTGCTCCGTCTGTTTCCTGATGTTTGACATGAATGGACTGAAACGTCTCTGTCTTCTGTCTCCTCAGCTGGGACGACCACAGAGTCGTCTCCGCCGGCCCCGCCGCCCGCCGAGCCTCAGCCCGTGGAAACCAAGGTTCCCGAGGAGGAGATGGATGTCACCGACGACGACATCACAGCAGGTAGGGACCGAGTCGTCCGGCCGCTCGGCCCAACAATCCCTCCATGTTCACCAACCGCTGCCACGTCCACATTCATGTCTGTGTTGGTGCAATGATGAGAAGCCCATCAGAGCATCCTACATTCTGTCAGTGAAATGGTTGTTTCTGCTGCTGCCTCGAGTAGCTGTCTGAGTCTCCACTAGGGTTGCAAAATTCCGGGAATTTTCAAAGTTGGAAACTTTCCATGGGAATTAACGGGAATGTATGGGAATTAAAGGGAATATACAGGAATTAACGGGAATAAATCGGAAATTTACAAAATTGAAGGTTGGCCCTTAACAGGGAACTTAAATATAGTTGGAGGAAATATATTGTAGCATAATCTTGGCTAAAACAACCAGATTTAATGCAAGCAACTTGAATATCTCTGCTATTCCATGCACACTGCTTCCTGCAGGGCTGTTAGGCCACGCCCCCTACATGCACTGTGCATTCCTCCATCACATGCACAGATGATTCCTTGAACCCTGGAGGCCACACGTTTGAGCCCAAAGCACAATAGGAGGGCTCCTTTCATTTAAAGGGACAACCAGGAGTTTTTGAAAGCAAACTGTGTTCACACTACATTTCCCATGAGCCTCCGTGCACGGTGAAATTCTTGGACCGGCGCAAGACAGACGAACCATAAACGGTGATTTGGTGACATTATTCCCATAACCCACAGGGCAGCATCCGCAAAACCAAAACTAAGAAATGCTGGGCGACCCGACCACTAAATAATAACAAAATAACGTTAAAGACAAGATTTTTTTTTGATACAGTTTGTTTCAATGACCCCCAATTTCTAGTTAATTCCCATAAATTCCCATAATTCCCATGGAAAATTTCCAATTTGGAATATTTCCAAAATTCCCCAGCTTAATTTCCCATGGAAACTTTCCGGAAATTTACCGTTAATTTATTGGAAATTTTCCATCCTTTGCAACCCTAGTCTCCACTCAAAGTGCTGTACATATACAGAGGTATCAGTGGTTCCCAACCCGTTTTGCCTTGTGAGCCCATTTTGACATCACATATTTCTGGCGATCCTGCCACCATTTTTTAATCATTATTTAAAAAGAATAATAATTAGTATATTAGTATACATTAGTATAAATGTTTGTATTAGTCTTTTTTTTAATCAATTACTAGACATTTCAGGCGACCCCATTTGAATTCCAGGCGACCCCATGTGGGGTCCCGACCCCTAGGTTGAGAAACACTGCACGATATGGATAGTTAGACAGATAGATATGATAGATATGTATATGTGTATGTGTGTGTATATGTATATATGTATAGATATATAGATAGTCTTCCATTAAGCTGAACTGAAGCTCTGATTGGCTCCAGCTCAGCTATTGCAGTTGCAGCTTCCTTCCTTCCTTCAACACTAGGTGTTACCTCGGGGTAGGATCCAGCTACTGATCTGTTGCTGCTTCATGTTAAATCTGAATCTGTCCCAGACAGTCCTGTACGATCAGGTCTCTGTCCCTCCTGAGAGCAGGACTCAGTCTCCACCTCCATCAGTCTCCATCATGGTGAAGCTGTCGTTAGTGTCCACATGCTGCTTCATGTTGGAACAATACAGTTAAGAGCAGCTTCTGTCCACAGTCCATCCCTAAAGTTGCTGTGAGGTGTTTGTGTTGTGTTTGTGGTGTCAAATGCAGGGGCTGCCCCCCCCCCCCCCCCCCACCGCCCCCTGAGCCGTGGAGCCTCATCTGGTCTGATATGAGAACCACTGAAAACTCATTTATCATTTATGTGCTGCAGAATTCAGGTGTTTTGCTCTGGTGACTCTGAATGTAGGTTAATCTTGCTGTGTGCGTGTGTGTGCGTGTGTGTGTGTGTGTGCGTGCGTGTATTAATCAGTGCCCCATAAACCATGTGCACTACCAGTGTTGTGTGACCGGCATGGTGTTAAAAGCAGTTTGGTGTTTGGTCTGCACACATGCTCTCCTCTCTCTCTCTCACACACAGTGAGGTGAGAAATAATTCTCTCCAGGAAACTTTGACACTTGAGCACAGGTAGAAGACACACACACACACACACGCTTACACTTTTTCCCACTCCATTTATCTTTTGTCACATTTCCCTGAGTGTTTAACAGTGACAGACACACAGGTGGAGCAGTGACCACAGTCTAACAGCCAGCTCCTTTTCTCCATCATCATTTAATTAAACATGATGAACGCTTCAAGATATAATATTAGGTAACACTTTACATGAGGCATATCTCTATAATACAACCATACTTAGAATGAGTTATAATGCAGTTATAACACTATATAACTATAGTTATAAACACTCGTAAATGATCAAATGTACACAGTTCCAGTTGTGAAAACATACAGACGAGCTCTGACTGCCTCTCCTCCTCTCCTCTCCTCTCCTCTCCTCTCCTCTCCTCTCCTCTCCTCTCCTCTCCTCTCCTCTCCTCTCCTCTCCTCTCCTCTCCTCTCCTCTCCTCTCCTCTCCTCTCCTCTCCTCTCCTCTCCTCTCCTCTCCTCTCCTCTCTTCCTCTCCTCTCCTCTCCTCTCCTCTCCTCTCCTCTCCTCTCCTCTCCTCTCTCTCTCCTCTCTCTCTCTCTCCTCTCCTCTCCTCTCCTCTCCTCTCCTCTCCTCTCCTCTCCTCTCCTCTCTTCTCTCCTCTCCTCTCCTCTCCTCTCCTCTCCTCTCCCTCCCTCTCCCCTCCCTCCCCTCCCCCTCCTCCTCCTCCTCCTCTCCTCCTCCTCTCCTCTCCTCTCCTCTCCTCTCCTCTCCTCTCCTCTCCTCTCCTCTCCTCTCCTCTCCTCTAACAGACCAGTCAATATCGCAGACGCGTGTGACAATTTATCATTTCTCCCAGCTCATTTTTCTCCTATTGACAGCAGTGTTTTTCATTCCGTCTCTGCAGTATTAAATCTGTTGGACACAGCGCAGCTCTCAGTGCTCTCTGCTGTGGAGGGGAAAGACATGAGGAGTTTGAAACTTTCACTACCGTCCCTCCTTCTGTCCTCTGTCTCTCAGGAGGAGAATGAGAGTGTGTTGTGTTGTGTTGTGTTGTGTTGTGTTGTGTTGTGTTGTGTTGTGTTGTGTTGTGTTGTGTTGTGTTGTGTTGTGTTGTGTTGTGTTGGGGAATGTAGCAACAGTTGTGTGTGTGTGTCCTTTACGTTGGTGTGTGATATGAGAGGAAACTCTCTCTCTGTCGCTGCTGAGACTGTCAGCTGTCTTCTGATTGGCTCATTTCTCTGGTTGGTTTGGAGCTGTACTCTGATTGGTCAACATGTACAGTAGCTCTGATTGGCTGCTTTGTAGCTTTCGTTGTAAAATGTTGGTTTTGTAGCTGCATTCTGATTGGAGGATTCATAGCTTTTTTGAATGTGATGTCTCGGTAATGTCTGGAGGGAGTCTCTTCAAATTTTGCACAAACATTTACTTTGATTCAAGGATGAAGTGATTAGATTTTGGTGGTGGAGGTCAAAGGTCAAGGTCACGGTGACCTCACAAAACAGGATTTAGATCTTATCAATATCCCTGCAGCTCCTCATGAGATCCTTAAACTAATGTGAGCCGTGACTCTAGCTTCTGTCTATTTGATGAGGAAGAAATAAATAGTTTTTCAATGACGTATTATAGTGTTAAAGGTTTCATAAGTCGTTCAGGAATCTGTCAGAAACTTTACGTATGTAAATATAAAATGTTATAAACTTGCCCCAAGTTTCACTTGATGTCCTGTCATATGATGATGTAAAATGGAAAGATTAAACAATTGAGCAATGACTTTGATTGATTGATTAATCTTTAATGTGATACAGCAGTCGTTGGCACAATCAACACACAGGATAGAACACATAAAGCAGTAGTAAAGAAATATGAATACATCAAGAATACAAATTTATACTTAAGAAATAAGTATAGAATTGTAATATAGGCTTATTTATTACATGAATTAAAGGGATAGTTCACCCAAAATTCAAACTCATTTTCTTCTCACCCTCATGTCAAGTCCTCCGTTCCTTCTCTGAGTTACGGGGGGTCCACGCAGCAGTAATTGTCCATACTGTATAATGGATACCACTTTTCTTCGTCCAAAAAGACACACCAGAAAACATCCAAATACCTCCATACTGCTCGTCTGTAATGTCCCTCTTGTGTTGAAGCCCCCACATGAGAAATTGTTTGAATTTTGGGTGAACTATCCCTTTAACAGACCATGATGTCTCACATATGTGAGTGGACTGTGAATAATAAATAAATAAAGTTACTTTTTTTTTTCAAGCAAGGCATTAAGATGAGGAGGAGATGTAATAGGAGGGGGGGGGGGGCAAAAGAGAGGACAAGGGAAGAAAAGGCGGGGAAAAGAGAAGAGGGGACAAAGGAACAGAGACGGACATGTCGACAGCTACAGAATCACTTGGCTGCAGGCTGTTACCACGGCGATAGACTTATCACCTCGGGGTACTGTCTCTGTCACTCACTCACTCCTATGTGAGTGTGAGTGTGTGTGCAAGCTGTAATTATGTCCCTTGCAGTGTCAGGGGATGTCATTAGGATGTGCACCCTAACACACGCACACGCACACGCACACACACACACACACACACACACACACACACACACACACACACACACACACACACACACACACACACACAGTTACTGAATCCCAGCTGATATGATATTTTGTTGGTCAGATGAACTGTTACCAAAGCATCTCAACACAGTAGAGTAATGATTGTAAAGTGAGGTTAAAACGAAGCGTGGAGGCAGTCATCTGCTGCTGTCACTCTGAGACGCTTGTATAGGTACCTGCTGGAGTTGATCTGGGATGAGAAGAGTTCCTGGTTTGATTCCCTCAGTGTTAGTGGCTCAGGAACATTAACTGAGCCCCCCAGGCTCAAAGCAGTCGTCCAGCATCTGGAGCTGTTTGCAGCTTCTTTTCAGTCCTGTAGCGAGGCTTTGGTCATGAAGCAGCAGTCCTGACGTGCAGTTCAACAACTCTTTTTCCCCACCATGCAAGAGAACATAAGACACCAGGTCTTCCTCTACCGTCCCTCAGTTAAAGGGACATTGTGTAACTTCTCCTGTTATCTATTCACGAAAATCAATTATTTGGTTCAAAAATGGTTTTAGTCACAGAAGTGGGTCGGGTAAACAACATATTGTCACGTGTATTGTTTTGCCTCATGCTGACGGAACACTTGTTTACATAGAGGCTTGTTTATGCCGTTATGTGCAGCGGTTGTCGTCCGTTTGCCCTATTTCACGTGAATACAGCATGAAAAATACGACTGAGTTGTTTGCGATCTAAAGCGCTAGATGGAGGAATTCCTACACAATATACCTTTTAAGTTGTAGCTTTTTCAGCCTAATTATCTTCTTTAATCTAACACCAACCCCTACTAAACTCTAAGTCTGACTTAGAATAGGTTTTTAAAGGGATAGTTCACCCAAAATTCAAATTTCACTCATTATCTCCTCCCCCTCATGTCGACTAAGAGCTGTGAGAATTTTCAGAGTCCTCTGTTCCTTCTCTGAGTTACGGGGGGTCCACGCAGCAGTATTTGTCCATATAATGGTTGTCAATGGACACCAGGTTTCTTTGTCCAAAAAGACACACCAAAAAACATCCAAATACCTCCATACTGCTCGTCTGTAATGTCCCTCTTGTATTGAAGCCCCGACATGAGAAATTGTTCCGCTGGTCAATGCAAATCAGGTGAGACTTGCACCGACACAGGAAGAGCAGTGAACTGAGACACTGGGAGCTTCCACTACAAACAAGCTTAAAATATAGACTTATTTAAGTTTTTTTCAGAACAATTTCTCATGTCGGGGCTTCAATACAAGAGGGACATTACAGACGAACAGTATGCAGGTATTTGGATGTTTTTTGGTGTGTCTTTTTGGACAAAGAATCCTGGTGTCCATTGACAACCATTATATGGACAAATACTGCTGCACGGACGCCCCGTAACTCAGAGAAAGAACGGAGGAATTCTCACAGCTCTTAGTCGACATGAGGGTGAGTAGATAATGAGTGAAATTTGAATTTTGGGTGAACTATCCCTTTAAGTATTTTTGTTTGTGTGTTTGAGCTGTATATAATGATTTGTTTTTACAGTCTACTGGTCATTAGTAATTCACTAATTAATATTCATTGGAAATGTGAGGTGTCTGTTAATCACACCACGTACAGGAACTATAGCTGTCAACAATCGATGAACTGCTCATGTGGTCAAACACTCTCCAGTTCCACTGTCTCTGACGGGAGGATTGGATGTCCGGGTCAGCTGATGTGTGTGGTTGTTTACATTACTCACTTGTGCTTTTTTTTTGTGTACTATATCGTAGTTGAACACCAAAGATCTTAAGAGCGTCATTAAAAGCTGAGCGCGTGAGCCAGGAACAGTGAGGCGGCTCTACACTAGAGGGAAGACTGCCTCCACTAATGAAGGGAGTATCATGTCTCCTCCTCTGATGGAGAGGCTGACCACAGGCCGGTCAAAGGTCTCTGCTGGACGCAGCCTCATCAACCCCCTCCCACACATTGTCCCTCAGCTGGCAGGCATTTTGTCTTCTTAAGGATTCAAGATGGTGCAGACGTGATCAGCTGATTGATTCCAGCTAACAAGATGTGAAATGAAACTGTAGATGGATACCTGTAGAAATAACAATTTACCTATCATCATTCAGAAAATACATATTCAGTTAACTGATGTGTTAGTTAGTATTGTCAATACAGTTGGCCTACCTATACGGTTTTAATTTCATAGGAATGTCTCATCCTCATTGTTGGAGGAACAAAGGAAAGGAAGCAAGGAAACAAACACAATTTTAAAAAAGGAAGATGGGATCTCCTTTTCACCCCTCTTTCTCCATCTCTCTCTCTGTCTTCTTCCTCATCCCTCCTCTCCCCCGTTGTCCACAGCAGCACAGCCAGATGTCAAAGGTCAAGCTGACCCTCACCTCCTGGTGTCATTAGCCCCGTTGTGATTTGGTTAGCTGAAATGCTAGCCTCCCCTGTTAATCTAATATCAGAGCCTGGAGGTCGTTTGGGTCAGATCACATTTCTCCTCAGAACAGATTGAACTTATGGAGAGATAAATGTTCCGAGCCGCTCTGATTGTTTCTGATGATTCTCTGCTGCTTTACACTGGCAGGGACCCAGCTGGTGGATGGAAAAATTATTGTATTAGAGACAGGAGTGAAGTTATTGTCCAAATAGGACAAATGTACAGGAATTTATTTTTTTGTGTCTTTGGTACAGAAACAGTCATATCAGACATTTAGGAGGAGGTACACTGAAGTACAGTATAGAGGAGAACATCATATTGGTAGCCATAATATTCTATAAAATGGTGTGATATGAAAAGCTTTTTGGAATTCATGCAATAGTATGTGTTGCATAGTTATATCATGATGTAGTATAGTATTGTACAATACAGTGTTATGTTATGGTACAAACTATGGTTTTGTATGATATAACCAGGCATTGTATGTATATAGTATAGTATAGTATAACATAGCATAGCATAGAATAGTAGGCTATAGTTTATTATGTATAGCATAGCATAGCATAGCATAGTATAGTTTAGTATGTATAGCATAGCATAGTATAGTATAGTTTATTATGTATAGCATAGCATAGCATAGTTTATTATGTATAGCATAGCATAGCATAGCATAGTATAGTTTATTATGTATAGCATAGCATAGCATAGTATAGTTTATTATGTATAGCATAGCATAGCATAGTATAGTATAGTTTATTATGTATAGCTAGCATAGCATAGTATAGTTTATTATGTATAGCATAGCATAGCATAGTATAGTATAGTTTATTATGTATAGCTAGCATAGCATAGTATAGTTTATTATGTATAGCATAGCATAGCATAGTATAGTTTATTATGTATAGCATAGCATAGCATAGCATAGTATAGTATAGTTTATTATGTATAGCATAGCATAGCATAGCATAGTATAGTTTAGTATGTATAGCATAGCATAGCATAGTATAGTATAGTTTATTATGTATAGCTAGCATAGCATAGTATAGTTTATTATGTATAGCATAGCATAGCATAGTATAGTTTATTATGTATAGCATAGCATAGCATAGTATAGTTTATTATGTATAGCATAGCATAGCATAGCATAGTATAGTTTAGTATGTATAGCATAGCATAGCATAGTATAGTATAGTTTATTATGTATAGCCAGTGTTGGGGAGTAACGAATTACATGTAACGTCGTTACGTAATTTAATTACAAAATCTACATAATTGTAATCCGTTACATTACTCTGGGAAAACGTGTAATTAAATTACAGTTTATTTTATAAATTTCCATGATTACAGTTTTAGTTACATTTGAAAAATCATCGGAAAAACTCGGGTCCAAAGCCGCAAGTTAGATGTTAGGGAAGAGCCAATTGTCTGACCCGCGATGATCCACCGGCACTGTTGCACCTCTCCTCAGTGGGCAACATGAGAGACGAGGTGCGCACTGCTCTACATTATTTCGATGTCATCCCACACTGTACGTAGGCCTATATAATAATACGCTTGTGTAGAGAGCGCGTAAATGTGAAGATGTGCCGCGCATGGAGAAGTAAAAAAGGACTATACGGTAGGCTACCGCGTGCGCACCAGATGATCCGCCAGTCGTCTGAGTGAAATATCAAAGTAAGCAAGTCAGATGATTAATGACATGGCCCACACCAAAAGGTGGCAAAGTGACTGGACGGATGAGTTTTGTTTTATTTTCCCGGACCATGTCGACGCGAGTGACAGAGGGACAGCTGACGCTCTCTCTCTCTCTCTCTCTCTCTGTTTACGTATGTGACCGCTGGCTGAAGGGTTACAGATGCTGCTGTAGTATTTGTGGACATTTTGCAGATGGGTTTAAAAATCTGCACCAATGGTATGGATGTGCCTCTTGCTGTACTGTTAGTAGGCTAATTGCTTGTTGCTGTGAATATCATAATACTACTAGGGAACACTGGTGTGGTGCAAAGAGTGTTTGCCAGCGGTTAAAGGGGGTAGTTCACCCAAAATTCAAGTTTCACTCATCATCTCCTCCCCCTCATGTCGACTAAGAGCTGTGAGAATTCTCAGAGTCCTCCGTTCCTTCTCTGAGTTACGGGGGGCCCACGCAGCAGTAGCCTATTTGAAAATTCTCACAGAGTCGACATGAGGGTGAGTAGATAATGAGTGAAATTTGAATTTTTGGTGAACTATCTCTTTAAGACGTTGTTGACATCTAAACTGTCTATGTCAGATCTGAAGAGTTACAGCTATACCCTTACCTTATGTGTCTATAGACCTAATGTAAAGTATAATACAGCTGTTCTCACAGTAAAAAGATGTAGCCTATGTCTGGAGCCTATTATAGCTATTGTCTTTATGTTAACTGTTAGGTCTGAAAATGTGAAAATAGTTAAAATGTGAGAGCATTCATTAAAAACTGAGAAAAGTAATTAAAATGTAATCAAATGTAATTAGTTACATTACTTTGGGAAAGTAATTGAAATAGTTACACTACAATTACATTTTCAACAGGGTAACTTGTAATTGTAACCAACTACATTTCCAAAGTAATCTTCCCAACACTGTGTATAGCATAGCATAGCATAGCATAGTATAGTTTAGTATGTATAGCATAACAGAGCATAGCATAGTATAGTTTAGTAGGCTATGTATAGCATAGCATAGCATACTATAGAATGTATAGTATAGCTTAACCCTCGTGGGTCCGCTGCATCGCCGGCGATGTAACGGAGCACACATTGTTTATTGATTCATATTTTCATAGCGCAGTGTCGTAGGCTCTTACTTTGAAAAGCTCCCGACAGGAAACCCCTCGGCCGTTCCGATGCCGTGCTCCACTCGTTTCTAAGTACTTCCAGGCGTTTTATATTCCACTGTGAAGTTGGGGGTGTTTGGGGGGGGTGTTGAACTAAGGCATTCTAATGGAATGTTGGTGTATTTTGCGGTAATTTGTCCATTTCGCCGGTAATATTTTCCTTCCGGCCCGCCATCTTGATGCGCTGTGTTTGGGGTCTGTTGACCAATAAAATGCCGTGTGCCTTCATCATACGTAATTGGCGTACAATGGGATTCAGCACTGCTTTTACGCATGTTGAGGAGGAGGAGGATTTATATGCACAAGTAATACTGACACCTTGTGGTGGGAAATAAGTAGTGGCGAGTGAGACTACAGTACTGTACTGTAAAGTTAGATTTTTTTCCCCTTTTTTTGTTCCCTTCTCACAGATAACACTTTGATTTACACCTTTGAAAATTATTTAACAAACTTCCAATATATTTGTTGTGTGTTTTGAATGAATCACTTGTGATGGAATTTCCGATTTTCTTTTTCTTTTGTATTTGTGGACATCTAACTTTTTATGAAAACAAAGTCGTGCTATTTGCAGGTGTTTTAGTTTGAAAGTTGTGCTGATACTGCTGAACAGCCAGCCTCTCTCATCCATCTCCCATCCTTTCTCATCCCATGGACTGACTCTGAACTCCATCTTCTGGAGCTGGTGACCGTGTTTCCTGCTCTGCTCTGGTGAAGCTACACTAAGCTCACGAGGCTAAAATCAGTCATCCAGCACCAGGATGCATGCATCAAACTCCTCCCACACCATAAATAGACAGTAAATGATAAAAACATTGAAAACACCAATACAGCACCTGATTTTGCTTGAAGGGGCAAAGTTAAGTTCCTTAAATCCAAGTTGTTTTTCAGTTCTCTTCATAATCCTGAGCAGGCTGTAGTACTGTAGCATGAAAAGGCAACACTCTCTGAACCAACAGGTACATGCCACAAGGTGAGCTGGGTGTTGGTCAATATCAGTGATGGGAGATTCTGGCACACGTGAATCCACAATTTAATATCTGATGTTGACAGAACTCTCTTTAAAGTCTCAGATTCGGATCAATCAGATAGACAGACCTACAGAAGGACACAGACGCTAAGTCCATGTGGTGCTCTCATATGGAGCCTTCATGCCTGTGGACAGATTCAGCCGTTAATAGTGCTCACATTGTTCAGGATGGAGCTCAGTTTTCACCTCCGAGACTCAGATCCTCTTCTCAGCAGACACTCACAACACAGAAAACACACACACTAATCAGCTTAAATGGAAATGAGATAATGGACTAAAGAGAGAGAGAGAGAAGGAATCCTAATGTAAATGAGATGATCAGTCCAAACCCACATAATGTCAATGTTTGTGTCATTTTTATTCCTCCACGCCGGCAGCAGTCTGAACTGCAGGCTGATTGTTTTTTCGGGTTTGTTGGCTACGTCTTTCTGTTCCGTCCCCATGGACATGGACACGACATCCCAGAACCTCATTGATAAACTTCTTCAGATTTGGTATAAGGTCCAAGGTCAACAAAACCAAACCTGGGCGTTGGTGGTCAGTGTGAAGTTAGTTTCACATTCCCTCATGTCTCCGTCTTCTTCCTCTGTGCCTCCTCTACTTGACTGTCAGCAGCGCCTCAGGTCAGCTAAATATTGAGTTCAGATATTCTCCGGCTGTTTGGCTGTTCGCTACACAGATCAGCTTGTTGTATCTAATCAGGTCAGATTAACTGTCAGACATCTTGAATTGATCCGATACTTAAGACTCGGCGCAACAAGCCATAAATCTGTCATCAAGCTGTTCTTCTTTATTCCTCAGCAGCACAGCAGCTCTCACTGAGTCAGATCCTCTGTCATTTTCTTAGAGAAAACCTTTTATACTGATGAGATTTGAGATTTTTAGCACATTTAAAAAGCTAGTTTTATTGTGAAAGGTTTTATTGTGAAAGGTAATTTCTGCACTCTGACCTGAAGTTTCCTCCAGAACCTGTCAGTCCTACTTTTATACCATATCTTGGGAGATACAGTTCCACATTTATCGTTTGGGCAAAAAAGTTAGAATTTCTTTGACCAACCAGAAAAACTGAACAAGTATTCATTATTCATTAATTCACTCTCTCCTCCAATCTGATCAGTTGCTTCTAAACAACTTCAAAGGGTGTTGGGTGTGAGTTTGTGTTTGGTTATAAAAGAGTCTCATTAAGAATTTCACCGTGTGCATGGAGGCTCATGGGAAATGTAGTGTGAAAACACTTGGCTTTCCAGAACTCCTCATTGTCCCTTTAATGGGATAGTTCACCCAAAATTCAAATTTCACTCATTATCTACTCACCCTCATGTCGACTAAGAGCTGTGAGAATTTTCAGAGTCCTCTGTTCCTTCTCTGAGTTACGGGGGGGTCCACGCAGCAGTATTTGTCCATATAATGGTTGTGAATGGATACCACTTTTCTTTGTCCAAAAAGACACACCAAAAAACATCCAAATACCTCCATACTGCTCGTCTGTAATGTCCCTCTTGTATTGAAGCCTCAACATGAGAAATTGTTCTGAAAAAATTCTATAAGTCTATATCTCGCGTGATTTGCAGCGGAACAATTTCTCATGTCGGGGCTTCAACACCAGAGGGACATTACAGACGAGCAGTATGGAGGTATTTGGATGTTTTTTGGTGTGTCTTTTTGGACCAAGAAAAGTGGTATCCATTCACAACCATTATATGGACAAATACTGCTGCGTGGACCCCCCCGTAACTCAGAGAAGGAACGGAGGACTCTGAAAATTCTCCCAGCTCTTAGTCGACATGAGGGTGAGTAGATAATGAGTGAAATTTGAATTTTGGGTGAACTATCCCTTTAAAAACAAAGTGATGAACAACTTTTTTTATATCGATACCAGTGTTTTGTCTCCTAGATATATTTATAAAACCTCTGAGTTTTGTTTTTAGATATGCATCAAGTGTTGTAATGAGTTGTGCGGTGTATTGATGCTCTAATACAATGGAGTCAAGTGTGTGTCCCCTCCTTCCCACTATAGTTCTCACCAGCCCCCCCTCTTTCCCCCCTCGTGATGGGAGGATCATTTTCTTTTCTTTCCTCACTCTAAGTTGTGGTGCTTTTCATTTGGTGTAGTCGAAATCTAATTTAGTCAGACGGCTTCGATTCTCCTATGAGCGAGGAGCGCGCAACAGAGCTGTGGAGCCTTTAATAAAAATAATTCCTTCTTTATGAAGCGGCGTTGTGATGGAGGCTGTCCACCGTCTCTGCATTAGGGAAATTAACATCCAGTGCCATTTCTCAGCCCCGCTCCAATAACGGCCTGAACGTGACAGCCACAGAGTGACCGAAACACCGGCTGGATTAAAAACCTGTCGCCTTGCAAATTAAACTGCAAAACAAAGACTTAATTCATAATGCAGGATGAAAATATATAAAAGCCTCAGGCCGTGAAGAGCTCACCAATCTGTGCTTTCACACTGTCTCACAGTAAAGTCCTACTGTGTCCGAGCCTATTGAGGAGATAAAGGAAAGTGACTCTTATACATTTGTACAGAGTGACAGTGCAAAAAGTAACTGATGCACAAATAACAAAGACTGCAAAACATCTGGAATCACCTCGTGGTTTCCTGTCACCTCCACTCAGACTAGTTGCTGGTTTCAAACGGGTCACAGTGGCCTTGACTTTTGACCACAAAGTTCAAGTTTGAAGAAGTTCCTTCATGGTATATACTGTATAGTTGGCACAGAAAGTATTCAGACCCCCTTCCATTTCTCACCATTTGTTATGTTGCAGCTTTATGTTAAAATCCCCCCCAAATCATATTTTTCCTCATCAATCACCTGATACCCTTTACATACAGAAGTGCTTTTACTTTGAAACAGGAAGCTAACCTACCCTTGATGTAGCTAGCTTGAACCAAAATAAACCGTCTTTGCTTGAACCCTCAGTTTTGACCGATCTCGTCCCGTTACCGGCATTTGACCGCTCAAGATGCCTTAGCAGACAGTTTTTTTCGTGTCTTTCCTCACTCCTGAGTCCATGACCAGCAGATAGACACCATCCTTTCCACTGTGCGTGCAGTAACAAGGGAGATAGAGCTGTATCGCCTGTAATTAGCTTAGCTCAAACACTGGAAGTGTATGGGTAGTGTTAGCCTGCCTCCTCCCTGAGCTGAAATCAGCATCAGAAGCTGATTTCATTTTAGCTCTAACTCTGTAAATATATCACTTTATCAACATTTCAAACATTTTTAGGTGAGAAAGTATCCGTTTAGATCAGCAGTGTGTCGTTAATTTGTCTAAATACCAGCTGTTTACTATTTTGTTTGGACGAATTCGGCGCTACTCAAGCTAGCCGTTGTGACCAACACACTTCTGGTTACTTTCACAAAATAAAACCCTTGTTGCCCTTTACATACAGAAAACCACAACCATAGAATTTGTGCTTTTACTTTGAAACAGGAAGCTAACCTACCCTCGATGTAGCTAGCTTGAACCAAAATAAACCGTCTTTGCTTGAACCCTCAGTTTTGACCAATCTCGTCCCGTTACCGGCATTTGACCGCTCAAGATGCCTTACTGGAGAGTTTTGTCAGCTCTGAGACGAAGTTCGGTCCGTTTAGAGTTGCTGAAGAGTGTCTCTGATGACTTTAGGTGGAGGCAGGCTAACACTACCCATACACTTCCAGTGTTTGAGCTAAGCTAATTATGGGCGATACGGCTCTATCTCCCTTGTTACTGCACGCACAGTCGAGAGGATGGTTCTGCTGGTCATGGACTCGGGAGTGAGGCAAGACACAGTATCCCTTTAAAGCAGTGGCGTGTTTCCGTCTGGTTCCGTCCTACAAACTTGTGTGCAGTTAGTTTGTGGTATCTCCTGCCGACGCCCCTCTGACCCCCACCCCCCTGCTGCTCTGTCTTAATTGAAGCGTTGTGTTTCCAGTGAGCGCAGATAGCTCCTCCGTCTGTGTCTTCAGATGGTAAAATACACTTAACCTTCAGATGGACGGGGGCCGCTTGGAGGGCAGCGGCCGTTTCAGGACTCAAATCTTTTTTCTCTATCAACTTAATTGTGTTTTCAATTATTTCCCCAGATTTTCTGTCTCTTGACATTTGCTGTAAGGACAGCGTTCCCCCTCTCCTCCCCCACCCCTTCTTTTGTTTTAAAGAACCTTGTCTCCATCCACACAGGTGGAGGGGCTTCTTGTATTTGTTAGCTTTGTTTGTTCACTTCTTTGACTTTTTTTTTTTTGCCTAAATCTTCGTTCTCACAGTGTCGTTCCCTCTCTCCTGCTCCCTCCATCGTTCTCACATCAGTTTCCTGCTGGTATTGATCCCCTCCCTCATTCCCTGGTGATCAGGTTTTACCAGTCTTCCATTGATTACCAATGGAGGCAGAGCTGAGGTGCATGATGGGAACTGGTGGGGTTGCAGAGTTGGGGGGGGTATTGGTTTGATATCCTCTACAATTACATATAAGGAAGATAATTCAACATATACACAGTTAATATTAACAGACCCTCCTCTTTTTATGTCTCTTAAAATTCCACCAAGTTATTTAAAATCCAGAGACATGTTGTCACTTAACAGTTTTATAGCTCATATTATTGAAAATAATATAAATACTTAATAGGGGAACTTAAATTATTATATAAAGAGGATTGTATTCGAATAAAATTTATATTTATGAGAACGTGTTCTGTTTTGTTACTTTGTGAATGTGAGTTTGTTTATCAGTGTAGTTACTGTAGGAGACAGTTGTGTGTGGTGGAGGCAGCCATGATGGAGACACTGTGGACAGTGTGGACAGTAGACAGTGGACGGTGAGCAGGTATTTGTCAATGAGCAGCTGTTATTGTGTGGATGACAGCAGCTTGATTTGAATGTGAAGTTAATTGGTGGAGCTGAGCCGGTGCTCTTCTATTGATCCTGCTTTTCAAACAAAGAAATCAGCTCTGCTCCTCTTTCATCCTCGGCTCTGTCCGTCTTCACCCTCCTCTTCATCCCTTTCTTACTCTACTCTTTAAATGGCATTTTTCTCCTCCATCCTCTTGTCTCTTCTTCCCTTTGCACATTTTTCTTTAATTGTTTCTCCCCTTCCTCCCCTATCATCATTGCCTTTGTTTTCCACTCATCTCTTTACTCTCCTATTCCCATGCTTTCATTCCATCTTTTCTATTTGTCCCTCATAGCAATGGTCCACACTTATTCTGTCATTGGAAGTCAGGTCATGCTAAAAATAAAAATAATAATTATAAGAAAACGTATTTTGAAACCCCACATGAACATAGAATTGAAAGAACAGTGTTATTGATAAACATTTTAGTTTTATCCACAAGTTTCTTTAGAACGCTATGGGCAAAACCGGAAGCCAGTTTTGCCGGTTTGGTGGAATTGTACCTTTACGTTTCCAAGGTTTTGGTGTCTGGTGTGATGATACATGCGTTTTACAGATTTTCATTGAAGAAAAAAAAGAAAAAAGAAATACATGCATTTACCGCGGCTACCGAAACCATGGAAACGTAAACATAAAATTCCACCGGAAGAGCAAAACCGGCAAAACAGGCAAGTTTTTTGACGTTCGGAAAAAGGTGGATTAATTGGTGATAAAATGTGACGCACAACGTCTCCGCTGGACTCAGGTCTGGACTGACTGCTCCACTCCACAGTGTGGACTTTCTGGGACCACCATGCTTCATGTTCCTCTCCCTGTAAACCTGCTCCAGGTTTTCCTTTAAGCCTTTAAAGGGATAGTTCACCCAAAATTCAAATTACTCATTATCTACTCACCCTAATGTCGACCAAGGGCTGTGAGAAGTTTCAGAGTCCTCCGTGGCTTCACTGACACACCAAAAAACATCCAAATACCTCCATGCTGCTCGTATGCAATTTGCACTGGCACGAGATTTGAACGAACCAGGAAGAGCAGTGCACGGAGGACTCTGAAACTTCTCACAGCCCCATGAGGATGAGTAGATAATGAGTGTAATTTGGGTGAACTATCCCTTTAATCATAAATGTAGGTCATTACAAACATCTTCTTTATGTTTTCCTGCTGCTATATACAGTGGGGGAAATAAGTATTTGATCCCTCTCTGATTTTGTAAGTTTGCCCATTCACAAAGAAGCAAACAGTCTATAATTTTAATGGTAGGTTTATTACAATAGTGAGAGATGGAATATCAAAAAAAAAATTCAGGAAATCACTTTAAATAAAAGATATAAACAGATTTGTATTTTATCGAGGGAAATAAGTATTTGATCCCCTGGTAATGAATGGCTGGTACTTGGTGAAAAAACCCTTGTTGGCAAGCACAGAGGTCAGACATTTGTTGTAGTTAATGACCAGGTCTGTGCACGTATCAGGAGGAATCTTGGTCCACTCCTCTTTGCAAATCATCTCCAAATCCTTAAGGTTTCGAGGCTGTCACTTCGCAACTTGAAGCTTCAGATCCCTCCACAGATTTTCGATGGGATTAAGGTCCGGAGACTGACTTGGCCACTCCATGACCTTAATGTGATTCTTTTTGAGCCACTTCTTTGTTGATTTGGCCATATGTTTTGGGTCATTGTCGTGCTGGAAGACCCATCCACGACCCATTTTCAGTGCTCTGGCGGGGGGAAGAAGGTTGTCACTCAGTATTTTATGGTACATGGCCCCCCACCATCTTTCAATCAATGTGATGAAGTCATCCTGTCCCCTTAGCAGAGAAACAACCCCAAAGCATAATGCTTCCACCTCCATACTTGACGGTGGGGATGGTGTTCTTGGGGTCATAGTCAGTATTTTTCTTCCTCCAAACACGGCGAGTCAAGTTGATGCCAAAGAGCTCAATTTTGGTTTCATCTGACCACAGCACTTTCTCCCAAGACTTCTCTGAATCATTCAGGTGATCATTAGTGGACTTCAGACAGACCTGTACATGTGCATTCTTGAGCAGGGGGACCTGCTCAAGAATGGGACACAAGAACACCATCCCCACCGTCAAGTATGGAGGTGGAAGCATTATGCTTTGGGGTTGTTTCTCTGCTAAGGGGACAGGATGACTTCATCACATTGATTGAAAGATGGTGGGGGGCCAGGTACCATAAAATACTGAGTGACAACCTTCTTCCCCCCGCCAGAGCACTGAAAATGGGTCGTGGATGGGTCTTCCAGCACGACAATGACCCAAAACAAATGGCCAAATCAACAAAGAAGTGGCTCAAAAAGAATCACATTAAGGTCATGGAGTGGCCAAGTCAGTCTCCGGACCTTAATCCCATCGAAAATCTGTGGAGGGATCTGAAGCTTCAAGTTGCGAAGTGACAGCCTCGAAACCTTAAGGATTTGGAGATGATTTGCAAAGAGGAGTGGACCAAGATTCCTCCTGATACGTGCACAGACCTGGTCATTAACTACAACAAACGTCTGACCTCTGTGCTTGCCAACAAGGGTTTTTTCACCAAGTACCAGCCATTCATTACCAGGGGATCAAATACTTATTTCCCTAGATAAAATACAAATCTGTTTATATCTTTTATTTAAAGTGATTTCCTGAATTTTTTTTTGATATTCCATCTCTCACTATTGTAATAAACCTACCATTAAAATTATAGACTGTTTGCTTCTTTGTGAATGGGCAAACTTACAAAATCAGAGAGGGATCAAATACTTATTTCCCCCACTGTATAAGTCTATGAAAGAGTTGTCAGACTTTGTGACCCCTCTCTGTGTAAATATCTGTAGTAACATAAGTTTTTCTTTAAGGTGACAGCGCTCCTTGTCCTTCTGTGTTTCCTCTCTTTTTGATGAGAAGTTCATATTTTACAGTGATTACATGGACTCCACAGGTTGCTGCATTACACCATCCTGGCCTTTTTAATAGATCCCTTCCTTCTAGATAATGTCATTTCAGTCAGAAAGCCTTTTTATCCCCATGCATTCCTGGTTTTTTTATGAAGATTTAGCCGAGCAGAGGCGAGCTGCGAGGGGGAGCTCGTCCATCCCCCTCTTTAGTTTATTGGGTTATGTTTGGGAGTAGGTTGGCCAACAAATAGGATTTAGATACAATGTTATTATAATAGATCTGCCGGTCATGAAGGAAACAGATCAATAGGCTTCAAAAATCAATCAGTGCATCCACACAGGACGGAGAGGCAGCAGGTACGCAGGCAGGAAGTGATGCTACCTGCTGACCGTCCACGGAAAACCTCACATCTCCAGGATAATGAGAGTTCAGGGCATCTTCAGGTCTTTCAAAGGACTTGTATTATGAAAAGGAAGACAGCCATAAGGCTTGTCCATCATTTTATTTGGTACCTATGTAGAGGTCCATGAGGACGCTGCTCTCTGGCTTCTCCCTCCTCTCTCACATGCTCTACCTCAGCACCTAGAGGGGCAACACATACAGCGTGTTATTCCCTAAGGCAGCTATTACCATGTAAAAGGAGCTTCTCAATAGTTTAAAAGGAGACTAGTCAGCACCCTTAATTATCTTTATTAAACACAGCCCCTCCATGTTCCTTTTCCTCCCCACAACTTTAATAGACTTTAAAGTATAGGCTATATATTAAAGGGATACATCAACATTTTTTTCGTGTCTTTCCTCACTCCTGAGTCCATGACCAGCAGATAGACACCATCCTGTCCACTGTGCGTGCAGTAACAAGAGAGATAGAGCCGTATCGCTGTAATTAGCTTAGCTCAAACACTGGAAGTGTATGGGTAGTGTTAGCCTGCCTCCTACCCAAGCCGAAATCATCAGTCAGAAGCTGATTTCATTTTAGCTCTGAACTCTGTAAACATATCACTTTATCAACATTTCAAACATTTTTAGGTGAGAAAGTATCCGTTTAGATCAGCAGTGTGTTGTTAATTTGTCTAAATACCAGCTGTTTACTATTTTGTTTGGACGAATTCGGCGCTACTCAAGCTAGCCGTTGTGACCAACACACTTCCGGTTACTTTCACAAAATAAAACCCTTGTTGCCCTTTCATACAGAAAACCACAACCATAGAATTTGTGCTTTTACTTTGAAACAGGAAGCTAACCTACCCTCGATGTAGCTAGCTTGAACCAAAATAAACTATCTTTGCTTGAACCCTCCGTTTTGACCGATCTCGTCCCGTTACCGGCATTTGACCGCTCAAGATGCCTTACTGGAGAGTTTTGTCAGCTCTGAGACGAACATCGGTCCGTTTAGAGTTGCTGAAGAGTGTCTCTGATGACTTTAGGTGGAGGCAGGCTAACACTACCCATACACTTCCAGTGTTTGAGCTAAGCTAATGGGCAGGCAATACTGAGGACTCGGGAGTGAGGCAAAACACGTAAAAAAAAAAAAGTTGGCATAGCCCTTTAAAATATATGTGTATATACCAGACTGAGTTGTTTTTGAGGCATGCGTAGCCGGAACTGCATTCCAGACACAGCTACTGGGTGGAGTGATTTCAAAAGCAAGTATTTCTTAGTATTTGCTTCCTGTGTTGTAATGTGATTATTTCATAGCGTGGTGAATGTGCAGGTCACAACTTGTTCATCAGAATGTGTTTTAGAGTTGTTGGATTGTGTATTTGATGAGTTTGATGAGGGGAAGGGAAAAGTACTGTTTACCTCCATAGTGTTCACTGAGCAGCTCACGTCTCTGCCCCGCTGATCTCAAAACAACATGCACTGGAAATTAAAGGTAATGAACCTACTGCTATGACTATAGGGATTATGGCAATGGGCGAATTTACCAAAATGTTGAAATATCCCTTTAACGCTGGACATGCAGGTAGTGATGACAAGCAGCTGATTGACATGACTTCTTTTAAATGTAGCTCATGTTTTATAGCAGCTACAAAGAGAGAGAGATGTGCTGGAGCAGAGCACTGCTCAGGAAGCTGCACTGAGATCAGCTCCTTGCCAGACTAAACTCATTTAGCTGCTGCCTAATTATCTGCAGCTATTAGTTCAGTGGAATAACACCAGCCACCATACTCTGGGTTGTAAAAGTCACACATTTCCACACTCCCCCTACATTATGATCTGAACTTGTAAACTTGGTTTTGATGCGACGGTAGTCTGGGGCCGTCGTCTCACTGTTTTGGTAAGGAAATGGCGAATTGGCGAGAGACAGGCTTCTCCGTCAAAATAAAAGCACCAAGCAAATAAAATATAGTGAAACTCTTCAATTTAAGGAATATAATTTACTTATCGGTAACCTTTTGCTTTTATTGTATTACAAGTTAATGTCTATATTATAAGTTTTATGTTGGTGAACACTTGTACGTGAATTTGGTGATTTCTCTCTTCGCTACAGACGGGAACTAGAATGCAGACAAAATTCGGAGTTAACAGACACCAGGCTCTTCGGGCTCTGGTGACGCAACGCTACTACAACGGAGTATTAGGGCCACATTGAGAAAAACAAAAACAAAACACAGACTTCGAGAATAAAGTCATAGATTTTCAAGAATAAAGTCGTAAATTTTACGAGAATAAAGTCATAAATTTACAAGAATAAAGTCGTAAATTTATGAAAATAAAGTCGTACACTTTCTACGAGAAAAAAGTCATAACATTACAAGAATAAAGTCATAAATTTATGAAAATAAAGTCGTACACTTTCTACGAGAAAAAAGTCATAACATTACAAGAATAAAGTCATAAATTTATGAAAATAAAGTCGTACACTTTCTACGAGAAAAAAGTCATAACATTACAAGAATAAAGTCATAAATTTATGAGAATAAAGTCATAACATGGGGCAGTGCGTGGCATAGTGGTTAAAGCGGCCGCCCCATGTATAAGCTACAGTCCTCAACGCAGGCGTCCCCGGTTCGAATCCCACGTCAGGCAGACTTTTCCTGCATGTCATTCCCCCTCTCTGCCTCCCCCTTTCCTGTCTACTGTATCTCACTATGTGCTATCAAATAAAGGCAAAAAAGCCAAAAAAAATATAGGCCTACTTCAAAAAAAAAAAAAAAAAAGTCATAACATTACAAGAATAAAGTCGTAAATTTACAGTTTGAGATTTTTTATTTGTCAATGTGGCCCATGATGACATTTATTACTCATTTCATACAGTGAAGGTCTTCAGACACCTTCAGGTTTTTCACATTTTGTTTGGTTGAATGTGCTGCAATCATTTAAATAGAATAAAGATAAAGGGAGAAGAAAGGGACAGGGTCTGAATACTTTCTGAATGAATGCTGTGGGATGATTCTACAGGTACATGTAACACAATGGACTTTGATTTCGCATGCATTTTACATAATAGCAGGACCACTGGCCAAAACAATGGGATTATAAAAAGTGAATGAGATTATCTAATGGAAGTGACAGTCTTATTACAGCTCACATTGGTTCTGGTTTAAAAAAAAAAGATGACACCGCCGGTTCAACACCAACTATCTAAGGTGTTAGAAATCTATTTTTGTGCTGCATGCGCTGACTGGTTCCCACCTCACCTTTACTGTATTCTGATCTTGCAGATGATTAGATCATGTGCAGCCATTTTTATTCAGGTGTCAGAAGGTTCATTGATTATGATTATGAGTAATGAGGTCACATACACACCCTTGCGTCACTATACACTTGCCCTCTACACTGAGAAATGAAATCCATTGTCTCTCGGTGGAGAAGGGAACACACTTATTGGACTGTCTCTCTGTCTCTTCCTCTCTTTACTTTCTCCTTTTCTCTGTAAATCTCAACTTTTTAGTAATTCTACTTGGGAGTCTATCTCTAATTCTGTTATCTACTGGCCCAGTCTGGCCCGGGGGATGGATGCCATCTGTAATCCATTTATCAGAATTGGCCGCTGGGCCTTCTTCCAAATGACAGCTGGCCTTTAGCAATCTCATTATAAAGAGCACCGGGATATAGTATGGAAATATGGGGGTAGAGTCTCCTCAGGTCTGAAAAATGGACTGAGGAACAAACATTTTATTTTCTTACAAGTCATCTATCACTGAGAGACTTAATACATTTCTAATGTAGTGTTCCTGAGGATCCATGTTGTTGTTTTCTTATTCATTTATCATCTTTGTTGCTCCGTTTTTCTTTGTATACGTGCATCTTCACAGGTTTTTGTTTGTTTTTGGAGAAGAACTATCGCACCTCTTACAATTTACTGTGTTCATGATAATTATCCACTAAACAGAAGAACATCCTGCTAATTAAATCCTACAAATAAAACCCAGCGTCAAGTTTAAAGGGATAGTAGCATTTTTTTTAAAGTGTGGTTGTATGATCTACAAATAGCCCCTAAGTACTTTAATTGCAGTAGAAGACTCTCTGCACTCCTCCCGTTAGCAACGCCAGCCCATAGCCCTGCCCAGAGATTTACAACATACAGTGTTGTGAATGGACCCAAAGAAACGGCCTATTTTTGTGGCCTAAAAGAGGATTTACCTGAAAAAAACACAGTTCCATTCCCTCCGTTGGCACCAAATAAAACTGTGTTTTTCCTAATAAGGGCTGGAAAAAATTTTTGTACAATGGAACTTTTATTTGGACCTAACCAACTAGGCCGTTTCTTTGGGTCTGTTCATCCCTCCGGCCCAGAGAGTCAGCGCCCTCCGCTGGACCAATCAGCAGTTGACCCGTTAACCAAAGCTTCAACATTTCCTGGGAAAAACAAAACGTTTGTAGAGAAGATATTGTTGTTTTCCTGCACTTTGAAGGGCTGGAAAAAAGAGATGTTCAGATATGATTGGACTTTTTTTCGAGTGAACAAGTGTAAATATGGATAACCATACGAACAGCTGTACCAAAGCCGTATTTTGGGGCTTTTACCTGGGCTTTCAGGCGAGGGATCCTCCAGGCAGGGGCTGCTTTTACAGTGGTGGGAGAAAAAAAACTGCAGCGGAGGTAAACAATCGCCCAAAAACTTTTAGTTTGACAACCAGTGAGATGACGTAAATCTTCGTGGTGGGTTGATAGACAGTAAAGTTACCAGCCCTACTGCTGCTCTGTACGTTGTCCAGTCGTGTCGTTGAACAGATGTTTTATCCTCCGGCGTGAAATTTGCTGATATTTCCTTTGAAATCGATATCAAACATTGCCAGGAGCATGGCTCGGAGTGAAAGCTTGCCCGGCATGGCAACAGTAACCAAGGGGGGCGGGGCTTACGCGAAGGGTGAATTAAAGTACTTAGGGGCTATTTGTAGATCATACAACCCCACTTTAAAAAAATGATACTCTCCCTTTAAAGCGCCAGTGGAATATTACATTAGTCATGTGACACATCTGTGAAACTATCCAATGATGTTCTTCTCTAACAGTGATACAGTTATCACCCAATAATGCTAAACAGTAATGTCTGTATTGACTACACCACTCAAACATTCACAGCTTAGACTCAGCAGAAGAATCCTGACATCTGGCTTGGCTGTTGGGAGCTATACCTAAAAGAAATCACACTGAAGAGGTGCTGAGCAGGAAGCTGGTCACAGAGGCTGTCTTTACACTACAGGCCTTGTAGCACAATTCAGATTTGATGCCTTCAGCTTTTTTTTAAAGGGATAGTTCAACATTTTGGCAAATTGGCCCATTGCCATAATCCCTATAGTCATAGCAGTAGGTTTGTTACCTTTAATTGTCGGTGCAAGCTATTTTTAGAACGGTGGAGCAGAGCCGTGAGCTGCTCAGAGCTACACTACGGAGGCTCATGGGATTTCTTGGTTTCCCTCATCAAACTCATCAAATACACAATCCAACAACTCCACAACGCTCTGGTGGACAAGTTGTGACCTGCACATTCACCACGCTGTGAGATAATAACACAACGTTACCACACAGAGTTGTTTTAGAGGGAAAATTCAGAGACTGTTGATGAAAAACTGACCCCGACCTCGAAAACAACTCCCAGTCCTGTAGTCCTGAACCACTTCCAGTCCTGTAGTCCTGAACCACTTCCAGTCCTGTAGTCCTGAACCACTTCCAGTCCTGTAGTCCTGAACCACTTCCAGTCCTGTTCCTCTAACCTGCAGAAGTGTCACTCTTCATCACTCCTCATCCTCTGAGCTGGGATTCTTCAGTTTTCAGTGATCGTCCTCTCAACAAGGATCATATGATGTTAACACATCCAGCCCTGTGTGTGTGTGTGTGTGTGTGTGTGTGTGTGGTGCTAGTGCTTGTTCTCTTGCAATACAAATCCATAACAATGCTGTGCTCACTCATCCAAAGAGAGAGAAAATAAGAAATAAAATCAGTGGGCGGACACGGTGTGTGTGTGTGTGTGTCCGTGTGTGTGTGTGTTTGCTCGTTGCATACATACAGTTTTTATGTGGGCCTTTGATCCAAGGTGAGTAAGGAGACCTCATCTCCTACTGTGACTCTATAGACACACTCACACACACACACCTGTCTCACACACACAGACACACACACGCACACACACTCATATGTCCCTGCTGCACTTCCCCACTGTGCAGACCCTGTTACACACACACACACACAAAAGGGGTTATTTTGGGGTCGTCTTGGTGAACACAATTGAAGGACACGCCCACACACACACACACGCACACATCCATCCAAAATCCTTCCAGAGGTCCTGAGTGTGTGTACGTGTGTCCATCTGTGTGTGCGCGTGTGTTTGCACTGTGACTAAAGGCTTTCAGCAGGACAATAAGACGTGTGCCTGTGAGTGGTGAGTGTGTGTGTGTGTGTAATGGGTAATACCAGGACAATAGAAGTGTGCCTGTTCAGTTGTTATCAGCTCACTGGAGACTCACAGGCCTGCTGCTTTTTTTTCTCCATCTTTCAGTATGAAAAGGAAGAAAGAAAAGGAAAAAGACAAAGAATAAGAAAGATCCCCCGCACGCTCACTCTGCAGCTCCACAACCTCTGAGTGGCTGAGGAAGGAAATAAAGTCTTGAGCAGTATCTACATACCAGAAATAAACCGCCATCTTCTCCATTTATCTCCATTTAGAAAGTCACTAAATCCAGTAAAGTGTGGTGAACAGGGCCGTAGGGGAGAAAGGTGATGATGGGGGCCCAGTGCCCAGTGGGGCCCACAAAAAGCCTCTTTGTATGACTGAATTATTCTGCATAAGACCCTGACTAATGCACTTAGTAATGCTGCATTAGCATCAAAACAAAGGAGGCTAAATAAAAAATGATAATAATATACGTAGTCTAAGAAAAAAATAACTGGAAAAGTTAGCGTAGGGGCCCACTTTAGTATTCTTTAAGGGGGGCCAGAATTCCTAGCAACGGCTCTGGTGGTGAAAGCAGGATTCATGGCTCCGCTTTTCTTTTTTTTCTTCTTTTTTGGAGCATTTGATTATATTTCATTGTCATGTAACAGATGTAGTTGAGTTTTTTTGAGTTTGTTTCCTCGGATAGTCCGGTTCGTTTGGGCAGGTGTGAAAGCTACGAACTCTGGTGCGGATCAAACAAACTCTGGTCCGCTTGAAAACGGGGGTCTCGGTTCATTTGCAAGTGAACCCTGGTTCAGTTCGTATGCAGTGTGAAAGCACAGCGGACTAAACACAGGACCAAATGCATGTAGTGCATGACGTAGTGACGCAGCAACACCAACAACTCCACATCTCTCATCAGTCTCCGTCTTTCTCTGTCCTCAGTGCAGCTGCGGGTTCACACCGGCAGCCCAAGCCCAAAATCATGTGTCATCATGTGTGTTCCCCTCTCGCGCTCTGTTTAGATTATAAACACAAATAGGCGACAAACGTAGGCTACACACATTTCCATGTTTGCCTCATCAAAATCGTCAAATACATAATCCAACAACTCCAAAACCAAATGTGACCTGCACAATTACCATGCTATGAGATAATGACGTCTAATTATGTAACATTACGACACAAGAAGCAAATACTCAGAACTACTAGCTTTTGAAATCACTCCGCCAGCAGCCATGTCTGAAATGAAGTTCCGGCTACATATTTCCCTCTAAAACAACTCTATCTGGTAACATTGTGTTATTATCTCACAGCGTGGTGAATGTGCAGGTCACAACTTGTCCACCAGAGTGTTGTGGAGTTGTTGGATTGTTTATTTGATGAGTTTTCTGAGGGAAATATGGAAATATCATATGCCTCTGAGCAGCTCGTGTCTCTGCTCTGCCGATCTAGAAACAGCTTGCACTGACAATTAAAGGTAACAAACCTACTGCTACTGTATGACTATAGGGATTATGGTAATGGCCAATTTGCCAAAATGTTGAAATATCCCTTTAAGTTGAATCATGAATATGAGGTGTTCCAAGCAGCTTCTGCAGGTCTTGCTGCCTGTTGATCTGGTGGAAATGAGAACAGGGGAATGTGGGTCCTGAACCCTGCAGTCCTGGTGCTCTCTGCAGACCAGGTCAGGGACAGACAGAAATCAGTTCCAGTGTCTCTCTGAGTCTGAACTTCCCTCTCTCCATCAAGTTGATAACTCAGCTTCAGTAAAGTGCCATTTCCACCGGCCAGACAAAGTGATGGCTACCAGGGAGCTTTCTTTTGTGTCTGCACAGTGGCAGGTGGACGTCCTTTGTTCTGGTGATCAGGACTGCAGAGTAAAAGCTTGGCTTACAGGGAACCAATCTGAATTTAGAACATATTTTGAAGTGATAATTAATCAAATCATCAAACTAACACAGTGTGGAGGTTGAGATGGATGCTGCTAAACCAACAGGGATCACAAGCAGAACCTGGTGTTGACTGTGTGCGTGTCTTTGTCTGTCCACCAGGTTGTCTCTCCAACCTCCCGCCAAACGCCAAGAAGATCTCCAATTCGTACGAGGAGCGGCGTAAACAGGCCACGGCCATCGTCCTGCTCGGGGTCATCGGGGCAGAGTTTGGCGCCGAGATCGAGCCGCCGAAGGGCGCGGCGAGGCCCCGGACCGGGGGACAGGCGCCCGAAGGCTTCGGCCTGACGAGCGGAGGCTCATCCAACTACTCTCTGGCCAGACACACATGTGAGTAAACAGACGACACGCACATTCAAGAATGCACACTGAAGAATATGGAAACCACACACACTCACTGTGGCAAACCATTTAAACACAGAAATGTAGAAGTTTACACACAAAAGCTGGATGGGATTCATATCACACAGGATAGATTTTTTATAAACCAGGAAGATCCCAGGACCGGGAATCAAGCGACAATGCTTACCACTGCTCCACAGTGCCTCCTCTTGTGGGTTATGTTGTTTGTGCTGTCATGAATGTAGAGCTGCAACAATTAATTGATTAATTTTACTATCTACTATTTTAATAATCTGATAATCGGTTTGAATAGTTTTAGGGATACGCCAACATTTTTTTTTTTACGTGTCTTGTCTCATTCGACTGTGCGTGCAGTAACAAGGGAGATAGAGCCGTATCGCCTGTAATTAGCTTAGCTCAAACACTGGAAGTGTATGGGTAGTGTTAGCCTGCCTCCACCTAAAGTCATCAGAAACACTCTTCAGCAACTCTAAACGGACCGATCTTCGTCTCAGAGCTGACAAAACTCTCCAGTAAGGCATCTTGAGCGATCAAATGCCGGTAACGGGACGAGATTGGTCAAAACAGAGACAGTTTATTTTGGTTCAAGCTAGCTACATCGAGGGTAGCTTAGCTTCCTGTTTCAAAGTAAAAGCACTTCTGTATGTAAAGGGTAACGGGTGTTTTATTTTGTGGAAGTAACCGGAAGTGCGTTGGTCACAACAGCTAGCTTGAGTAGCGCCAAATTTGTCCAAACAAAAAATAGTAAACAGCTGGTATTTAGACAAATTAACAACACACTGCTGATCTAAACGGATACTTTCTCACCTAAAAATGTTTGAAATGTTGGTAAAATGATATATTTACAGAGTTTAGAGCTAAAATGAAATCAGCTTCTGACTGCTGATTTCAGCTTGGGAGGCAGGCTACCACTACCCATACACTTCCAGTGTTTGAGCTAAGCTAATTACGGGCGATACGGCTCTATCTCCCTTGTTACTGCACACACAGTGGAAAGGATGGTGTCTATCTGCTGGTCATGGACTCAGGAGTGAGGCAAGCCAGACACAAAAATGTTGGCGAATCACTTAAAGAAAAAAAAACTCCAGATTCTCTCATTTCAGCTTCTTAAATGTGAATATTTCTGGTTTCTTTGTTCCTTTATGACAATAAACTGAGACTCTCTTTGCTTTGTGGACAAAACAAGACATTTGAGGACGTCATCTTGTGGTTTGGGAAACACTGATTGACATTTTTCAACATTTTTAATCGTTTTATTGACCAAACAACTAATGAATTAATTGTTTAAATAATCAACAGATAACATAATTGATAATGAAAATGAATGGTTGGTTGCAGCCCTACATGATTGACACATTGTTGACAGGCCAAACTTAGGACTGACCTCTGAACCTGGCTGAGAACAAAGAGGAGCTGAGCCTCAGCAGATCAAATAAGAACATTATTGTACTCCTTCATTTGATTGGTTCAGTATTTGAAAAGGTGACATGTCATATGTAGTCCTATGTAGTGTCGTGTGTTTGGCCTCTCATTCATACAGTGATGTGTTCAGTGGTTCTTGTTTTCGTGGTTTTTCCAAACTCTGAACTACAGAACTGACAAAGTAGAAACTTGAGTCTTGGATTAGAGGTGAGGGGAGAGATGGAATTGATTTTTACCCACCAAGCTTGACACCTTAAGGAGCTTGGCACTGACTTCCACACTCACACACACACACACACACACACACACACACACACGCACACACACACACACACACACACACTCACTGAGCCTGGCCTGTGCCATATCGTGCCTGCAGCGTTGGACCTTGGTGAGCATCAAACCTGCACTAAGCAGAGCCGCTCTTCCATCCCGCTGCTCCGCGGCTCTGATTGGCCGCCTCGGGGGGCCATCCGCCCAGCGACAGAGTGTGTGCCCTCGCTCACAGGCTGCGGAGCATGATGCTGCTCAGTTGGACCTGCACACAGCGGTCGGCTCACCTGTGTGGACTCCCACAAAACACAGAGAAACCAGATGAGCCTCGGCACAGCAGCAGATTTAATTGATCCTTGTTAAAATCTTCCTCAGACTGTGAATCACTGTGACACAACAGGTAGTGGACACTTAAAAAAGAGAGATGGTAGAGAATAGACTTCTCAATGTCATCTGTGTGTAGTGTTTTAAACTATCTACTAAGTTCAACATGGTTTTCACAGACACAAACACAGGGGCTGTAACTACACCCCTCTGTGCTCCACCACCATCACTGCATCAACTCTATGAGGTGTTGTTAGTGCCAGTACATCTGCCCCTTCTAACAGCAGCAAGTGTTCCAATCCAACAACATATGCCTTCATATGCATTTCTTGCACCTAAAATATATATATATACTGTATATATTCTATGGCGTTTTTGCCTTTATTTGATTGAGTAGAGATAGACAGGAAAGAGGGAGGCAGAGAGAGGGGGAAAGAGCTGCCCGACGCAGGACTCGAACCAGGGACACCTGCGTTGAGGACTGTAGCCTCTACATGGGGCGGCCGCCTTAACCACTGCGCCACGCTCCGCCCCACACCTAAAAGAATTTGACATTTTGAAATCACATTAATTTGCCACTGCAGGACAGTGTTTGTGGAAATGACTTAAAAGAAGTGAAATGTTTTTCAGTCCTTTTTTCTAAAAAATGCTGAATAGGGATGTCATGATTACCAATTTTCTTGGTACGATTATTGTCAGAGAAATAATCACAGTGTTACAATTATCACGATTATTATGCATTAGTTCATATAATTACATTACTCATTGTTTACACAAAATATTTCAAGTATATTAATATATGACCAATTATTAACCCCCAGGGGAAGTGTTTGAAATATTCAGGTCATAAATTGTGATTTATACCAAATGATTAAGTTTATTTTAAATACAAATGACACGCTAACATTTAAATTTCTACCAATTCAATGTTACGTTACAGTAGTTAAATGGACCAGTATCTGAGTATTTACCTTTATTTTGGTGCACATCTGCTGATATGGTTCCGACCAGGGCCGTTGCTAGGAATTCTGGGGCCCCTGAAAGAATACTAAAGTGGGCCCCTGACTTTTCCACTTTTTTTCTTAGACCATGTATGTATTATCATTTCTTATTTAGCCTACTTTGTTTTGATGCTAATGCAGCATTACTATGAGTATTAGTCAGGGTCTAATGCAGAATAATTCAGTCATACAAAGATTAGAGTACTGGGGTATTTTGTGGGCCCCGCTGGGCGCTGGGCCCCTAGAATTATCATCACCTTTCTCCCCTATACGGCCCTGGTTCCGACATAACCTTTTTGGGAAGTGACGTACTGTATTTAGGAATCTTTATGATTAATTAATTGTGGTGTTTAATACCATGATTAAGTATGAAAACAAGTAATGGTGACATCCCTAATACCTGAACCTTGAATTCAAACCAGGATCAGTTAGAATGTGGTTTGTGTTCCTCAGCCAGACTCCACAGAGTGAGGAGACCCTTTAAAACCTTTTGTTGCTTAAGCTCAAGTAGACAGTTACAGATGAGTGTAAGAAGCATGTGGCGGAGGACATTGTCCCTGTCCCTCCCTCTTCCCCTCTCCTCCTTGTGCTCTTTTTCCTGTTCTTATTCAGTTTGTAGTTTTTCTCCCTCCCTCCACTCTCCGTCCGCCCCCCGACCCCCTCCCCCACCCCAACCCTCCTCTCTCTATTATGAAATTGAGGGATGGATCGGTATTGTTGGCATATAGCGCAGTGTGTGATGAATGAGAGCTGTCCGCCCAGAGAGAGGGAGGGTACAGTAGTCTATACAGCAGAGTATAGATTGATGTTTTCATATTGCGAGGGGGGGAAATGTAGGGGAGATGGAGGGAGAGGCCCAGCCTGAGGACGGAAGGAATGAAGGAAAGACAGATGACGGAGGGAAGGGAGGAAGTGGAAGGACAGCACAAGAGGAATAAAAGACAAACTTAATTATTTTGATGGAAACTACATAATTTTCCACCAAAAATCCCTCTGACCGTTTCAATCCATGAAACACCACAACAACAAACGTGTCACACAAAGTTTTATACTGTGACTTTATGATTCGCCGAAATATTCCTCTCTCAGAGAATGTAAGTAAAATATGATAATGTCTAGGGATGCACCGATATGAAAATTTTGGCCGATACCGATATCCGATATGAATTTTTCTGTTATGGCCGATAATCGATATTTACCGATATCGATAAGTGTTGTTTTTTTTAAGTTTCTGAGATGATACATTTTTGTACAGACTGAAAATCATGCAAACTGAATTTTTTAATGTCTTCCTTTATTTTCGGCCCAATTTTAAACATCGATACCGATAATTTAAAAAATGACAAACATCGGCCGATACCGATATCAATGCCGATATATCGTGCATCCCTAATAATGTCAAAATACAATGACTATTAGGCTTGACTACCACTAACCCTCTAAAGTAACCAATTACCAAAGTATAAAAACAGTGATGGAGAAGTTGTATTGTTTGTTAACCTTCGTACTCGACTCTACCTCTCTGTGATTCATTTGTTTGTAGTTTAATGCTGCAGCATTTGTTTAGCAATCCATTTGGCCAGGAAGAAGAGAGCTGAGCTTCCTGCATTATTCATATTTGAGTCCATTCATATTTCAGTGAGAGCAGAGCACTTACCACAGGTTGAACAGTGATAGCTGGAGGCCACTGATCAGCACATCATCTTATTATCTGTAATATTCATTATTCTACACATCTGATTCTTCCATTATTACCTGGACACCCGGCCAAACCTCCTCCAGCAGTAGTTGTGATCACACATCTTGGAGTTAACATCAACAGGCAGTGTGTGAATTTAAAGGGATAGTTCAACATTTTGGCAAATTGGCCCACTGCCATCAGTTTGCTCAGAGCTACACTACAGAGGCTACAGAGGAACTCCAAAACGCTTCTGTGGACAAGTTGTGACCTGCACATTCAACACACTATGAGATAATAACGGAACGTTATGAGACGTTTTTTTTTTTTTAAGTATATTTTTTTGGCTTTTTATGCCTTTATTGATAGGATAGTAGAGATGAGACAGGAAATGGGAGGCAGAGATGGGGGGAATGACATGCAGTATAGGGCCGTCCGACGCGGGACTCGAACCGGGGCCGCCTGCAGCGAGGACTATAGCCTCTGCACATGGGGCGGGTGCTCTACCAACTGAGCTAAACACCGCCCCGATTAGGAGACGTTTTGAGGGAAATACAGAGACTGCTTGCTGAAAAACTACTCCCAACAGGAACGCGCATCAGTGGTTTTGCACAAATTTACCTTGAAAACAACTCCGTCTCATAGCGTTCCATTATTATCTCAGCTTGCACCGACAATTAACTATACGGACTATGGCAATGGGTGAATTTGCCAAAAAGTTGAACTATCCCTTTAACGTCTTGGCGCAGGTTTATCTAATCAGCAGGATTCTAGCTGTAGTCTTTACTAGGGGTGTCAACAATAATCAAATTGCAATGCTTAGCATCGATGGTGCCATGTTTATTTTCTGGCCTCAAATAAAGTTGTGAAGTTTCAATCACCCCCGGAGGCATTTCCGGCGCAACGATATGCGCAGCGCAGCTTGTAGCTGCTAAGCGGCAGCACCAGCAGTAGCAGTTTTGCTGCTGGCTTTCTTTTTCCTTTTTTAATTTACCCGCGATCGGGTTGATAATTAATTAACGCTCATGAGTCCGGCCGTGTTGGGTCCCGGATTCAACAAGCCGGCCGGTTGTTATCGTTACTACAGGCAGTATGTCCGTATCACCAATAAACACAGTCTCATCCTGGTGCCGCGCGGCGATCGTGTCTGCTTCGTCAGAGTTGGACGCGACCGGGACACGGCAGCAACAGCACGCGCTTGGTTGAAACTTTGACAAAAAAAAGAAAGAAAAGAAATTCTGTGAAAAGAAAAACTAACAACAAAAAGTGTCATGACTTCCTGTATCTGGCCCTTCAAAATAAAAGCCCCATAAACTTTATAGTTCAGTCACATTGATTTTGAGTTTTTAACAAGTTTTTGTGACTTTTGGGGGCAGCCCTAGAAATGATTTCAAAATGCCATATCCAATACGTACCATTCAATTTTATTTTACATAATGACATCAAAGATACAGGAGAGTGATAATACACACATGGCAGCCGATCAGCATTGCAATGCTGCATCGGAGAATCGAATCGAATCGAATCGTTACCCTCTGAATCGTAATCGAATTGAATCGGGAGGGCAGTGCCAATGCACACCCCTAGTCTTTACCCACCAAACTTACCTGGTGCTTCCAGAGCACACACACACTTGCAGCTGAGCCAGCGAGCTCTGCTGTGCAAACATCTCATCCCAGAGTTGTTGCTCCTGTGAAACTATGAGACTCTCCATGTGATGTGATTGTGTGTTTTGAAGCCGTGCACTCTGACAAACCAAACATACAGTAGCTGCTGTGTTGCTGCTGTAACAGCACGGTGCTGGGCAGGTGGCAGCTCTGACTGGGATGTTGTGTTTACATCAGAGCCGCTCAGAGCGTGTGTCTAATGTATAGAATAGAATGAACCTTCATTGTCCACCTGGGCTGGAAGATTGGCTCACCATACAAAACAAACAGTATGAGATAGATAGATAGATAGATAGATAGATAGATAGATAGATAGATAGATAGATAGATAGATAGATAGATAGATAGATAGATAGATAGATAGATAGATAGATAGATAGATAGATAGATAGCAATAGAAAGCAATATTTGATTTTTGCTAATAAAAAGCCACACGCTGTCCCTTTAAGACAAAAAACCAAATATAGCTATAGACACACACATATAAACACACACCATGACATATATAGTGCTACACAGTAGAAAAGTAAGACATGCTATACATAATAAACACATTACCACAAGTATTGCACATCCCACAGTGTATTGCACATGCCTACAGCTGGTTGATGCTGAGTCCTGACAGCCCATGGGTGGAGGCTGTTTCTGAGTCTGTTTGTCTTGGTTTTGATGATCCTTACACTTGAGAACAGAATCTCAAAACCACAACAGCAACAGTCCAATATCATTATCTTGTGTGTGAATGCAGATGTAACCGGTTGCTGACAGCAGCCCAGTCGTACAGGTGTTAGTCTGACCAGTGTAGAGAGACATCCAGGTAGAACAGGCCGCCTGCTGCTAGCTGCCAGCTGCCAGTCAGCAGTGAGGCTGTGCTGCTGGAGAGACCATGTAGAACACATGCACAAGTTTCTCTCTCCCTCCTCCTTATTTTTGCAGCGTTCTTTTTCTCCCTCTTCCTCTCACTGCAGCCAGTCTGATCCGGCTCTCATCCACTAACCAAGTCCCCAGCATTGATTTACCTTCACCTTTCATTTAAGCTGAAACGGAGAGAAAGAACGAGGGGGGAGGAAAGAGCGGGGAATGGAGGTAGAAAGCCTCTTATTGGTTGACTGCGCCTGGTAAACTTTAGACGTCACCAATCTGTCACTGTTTCCCACTCTGGGCATCCCCCCCCCCCTGCTCTGGCTCTAATCACCCTCTCTGTGTTAATGTGACATCTTTACTGCACTAACTAACAGCTCATTATGGCAGACTGATGCTTTGTCAATAGCTATTGGTTCATTTGGCCCCGTTCGGCCTTTAAACAAAGATGTCCGCTGTGAGAAATGGACCAGAGTCCAGAGCTCCCTCACTTCCTGCCCGCTAACCAGGAGGAGGAGGAGGGGGGGGGGGTTGTAAATTTGAATCTCGATCCAGCCAATTAGAGCGCTGATGGTCAATGGCTATCATTAATTGTCCAGGAAAATTATAACGAGGCTTCTAAGTTGACACACGCACACACCCTTAAAGGGATAGTTCAACATTTTGGTAAATTGGCCCATTGGCATAATCCCTACAGTCATAGTAGTAGGTTCGTTACCTTTAATTGTCGGTGCAAGCTATTTTTAGAATGGCCGAGTTGACAACAACTCAAAACACTCTGGTGGACAAGTTGTGACCTGCACATTCACCACGCTATGAGATAATAACACAACGTTACCAGAGTTGTTTTTGAGGTAAATTCATGCAAAACAGCTGATGCATGTTGCCTTCAGGGACAGTTTTTTATCAGCAGTCTCTGTTTTTACCTCTAAAACAACTCTGTGTGGTAACGTTGTGTTATTATCTCATAGTGTGGTGAATGTGCAGGTCACAACTTGTCCACCAGAGCGTTGTGGAGTTGTTGGATTGTGTATTTGATGAGTTTGATGAGGGAAACCAAGAAATCCCATGAGCCTCCGAAGGTTTTGCATTTGAGCAGCTCACGGCTCTGCTCCACCGTTCTAGGAATAGCTCGCCCTAACAAATAACAATAAACAAATAAAGGTAACGAACCTACTGCTACGACTATAGGGATTATGGCAATGGGCCAATTTACCCAAAATGTTGAACTATCCCTTTAAGTCCATTCTTTAGGTTTTGCATGTTGAGCCCTAGCTGTGAAACCACATAACCAAAATGACTTACCCTCATTGGTGTGACATCACGTATATGTGGGCGGGGCAAGCATCAATGTATGAGGTGAGGAAAATGACATGAGCTTTAGCAGGTTTTATCCTAAGTCAGAACATGGTCAGAGCAAATGTGTACTGTGTTTGTATTTGTATGAAGGCAGCAAAAGGGAGAGCACAGGGAAAGAACAAGAAAAACACAATTGGAGTTGAGGGCAGGATGAAGGGAGCAGTGAGATAGTGGAGGCAGTTGGCAGTGAGGAACAGCAAAGGGAAATTCACATGTGAAATTATACTGAAGTATGAATTATTCTATGCTCACACTAGGTGATGATGATAAGATGTGCTGTCCCAATCACCCAAATGTTACAAAATAAAAAGGCTTTGGGTCAGATCACACAAAAGAGTATGGAATATGATATAAGCTTCTTTCCTCCTCAGATGGACAGGGAACATCTTTAGTATTACAGAAGTGTCTCATATCTCGGGCTATTTTTCTTTAATTATGCCAAAAACAATCTGTCTCAAGGCAGAAATACAAAAACTGTCCATCACCCTTAATTCCCTCTGGGCGTGTTTGATTTCTGTGGTCTTGATTCGTCCTAATCATTAACAGGGTCAGAGTTCATTCAAGTCCACATCACTGCTGATATTTATAGTCCACTGTTTGCATGTATATTGATGTGTGCAACAAAAACAGGATTGATTCAATCAAGTCTTACTGCTGTTTGCTCGGCTCATGTTGATGATCTGGGGGGTCAAAGTTCGTCCCCCGATCCCAGATTCCTTCCCCGACGCTAACACATGCTAAGGACGTAGCCGATCCGGCTCTTTGTCCCTCTGCCAGCAGCCACGACAGCCAACCAGATTAGCACTTCCCATCTCATACTCCGTCACCCATAACGACGTAGCACAACAATGCTAACACGGTTAGCGCTCTATCTGTCATGGCTGCTATATATTACAACGGTCATAACCAGCAATGCTAACACACTTAGCCTTTAGCTGTATCTTTCATCTTTCTTTTATCGTTCCTCTCCCATCCATAGGCTGTGTGTGTGTGTGTGTGGAGATATAAACCAATAAGGAAGGGGGTTTGCCATTTAAGGCGGACTGATGATAAAATGCCAGAAGATCCAGATGATGAGATTAGCTGTGTGTGTCTGGAGACTGGAGGACCTTTAGAGCCACCACAGGATTATAAATACTTAAAGTAAATGATCTGTATTATATTGTATTATATGTTTCTTCATATTATGACTGTTTAGCATTTACATTTAAAGTGAAAATACAATCAAGTGTATTGATCTGAGTGGATTCGGACAGTAGAAGATAAGAGCCTTCATGTACTGAGGTAAAGCCTGAGAGAAAAAGCTCTGATACAACTGGTAGATTTAAAGGAATAGTTCACCCAAAATTCAAATTTCACTCATTATCTACTCACCCTCATGTCGACTAAGAGCTGTGAGAATTTTCAAAGTCCTCCGTTCCTTCTCTGAGTTACGGGGGGTCCACGCAGCAGTATTTGTCCATATAATGGTTGTGAATGGACACCACTGTTCTTAGTCCAAAAAGACACACCAAAAAACATCCAAATACCTAACCCTAACCTCCCAAACCACCAGCCCTGACATGAGAAATTGTTCTGAAAAAAATTAAAGGTACACACACACACACATACATATATAACTTCTCATGTCGGGGCTTCAATACAAGACATTACAGACGAGCAGTATGGAGGCATTTGGACGTTTTTTGGTGTGTCTTTTTGGACAAAGGAAAGTGGTATCCATTCACAACCATTATGGACAAATACTGCTGAAAATGAACTGAAATTTCAATTTTGGGTGAACTATCCCTTAAACTCCACCGAGATATTCCTCACTGTAACAGCAGCAAATCAACCACCTGATCATTTAAACATGAAATGAATGGCTATCATATATTGTTTCTACTCCACCTCTGGGTCAAGATTCCTCACCGCCGTTATCTTTGTGTAGCACATTGTGAAGAATCTGCTAAAAGCTCTGGACCTCAGGCTACTGAGGGTGAGACCTGCAGAGAGACAGACAGACACCTGGTGGGGAAAAGGGGAGGGGTGTGTGTGTGTGTGTGTGTTTGGAGGAGGGGAGATGTTATTGAGGGATGGGGGATATTTTCCGCAGTCTTAATGGTCAGTCTGTCCCTACAGAGCCTGGCTCAAATGTCAGGTCAGCGATGAAGTGACCCCCATCCTGCTCGCTGTCTTTATCCACGGAGTGTGTCAGTGTGTGTGGAAAGAAGTGTGTGAGTGTGTGTGTGTGGCACAAAACCTTAATCACTTTTACCCAAACCCCATTTTAAACATTAAGAATGATTATTTTTGTTAATAAGCGTGTATAACTTAGTAAACAAGTAGCTCTTTAGACACTGATGCATGCAGATTATATAGATATGTATGGAGTGTATATATGGTATATATGGTATATATTTATATAGGTGTATTATGTATTTATAAGGATATCTGTGTAGTTACAAACTGAAGAATGATTAAAAAGGGCTGGGACATTTTAATTATTATTATTTTTCTTTATTTTGTATGTACAAATAGTTACATATTTTTTTATACATGTTCAAAAATGAAAAATCATTCATTCATTCAGATTTAAGTTAGTAAATCAACTTCAGTATTTTCAGTAAATTTAGTATTCTGAATTTATCTGAACACATTCCATCATATTCACCTCTGCAGATTAAATCACATGAAATGTGTGGTAACAAGCTCCTGCTGTTCTCAGATCAGTCACCCCCCTCCATCCACTCTGTTTCTTGTATTAACAGGTAAGGCACTGACCTTCCTGCTTCTGCAGCCCCCCAGCCCCAAGCTCCCCCCTCACAGCACCATCCGCCGCACCGCCATCGATCTGATTGGACGAGGCTTCACTGTCTGGGAGCCGTATATGGATGTGTCAGCGGTGCTCATGGGACTGCTGGAGCTCTGTGCCGATGCAGAGAAGCAGCTGGCCAAGTGAGTCTGCACGGACACACACACACACACACACACACACACACACACACACACACACACACACACACACACACACACACACACACACACACAGCCAAATCATATGTGGCTTTTATATCAAAATTACAAATACTTAGTATTTGTAATTTTGACAAATATACTAATTGGTAATTTAAAGGACACATATTATTCCCACAAATTAAAATGAGTCCAGTCATTTTATGAAAAAAGGTTGAATAAATTGCAACAGAAGCAAACTCAACTGATTTTGTATCCTCAACATGTCCTGAGTGAGGGGAAAAAGCCCTGAAGAATCCCATCAGGGGAAAGTTTAGAAAAAGACCCAAATCTAGTCCATTCATACACCTAGTCATTATTGTTCTCACCTGAATAGGGTAAAAAATTTTAACCTTTAGATATCTCCATGAAAATCACTGAGTTGATTACTGACATTAAAACAAACAAAAAATGTATTACAAGTTTTTTGAAATTCTTTGTTTGCATAAAATTGCATAAATTCCACTGTTTTGACGGCACGTGTATACATAAACCAGCATGAAAATTGGAATGAGTGACTCCAGAGGTTCATAAAGGGACCTGTGTTTACTTTCACTTTTGTCAACTTACCAACTGCAGCTTTAATGAGCTAGGGTGCTTAGGCTACCATGTAAAACCAGTGCTGGTTTCAGTGTCTGTCCCTTTAAATGCAAATTAACCACTGCTTGCCCCGCCCCCTCTACTGGTACCAGGTAGGGGTGGGATTATGCAAAATCAAAAACTAGTTACATAATTGGAAGAAAACAGAGGGAACAGCTTGTAAAACCATGTGGATTTCAACCTAGGGAGCCTGAAAATCACAGATTTTTTGGGGGCCATTTCTCACATTTTTGAGGCCGAAAGACAAGACAAACCCCTAAATATGTTAAAGAGCCTTCAAAAAGTCATATTTTCCATAACATGTCCCCTTTAAATGAATTCTGTACTGTGACTCAGTGCATTAGTTTCCTTTCAAGTCTTGTGCTAATACTTATAAAACGTATTAAAGACCTTGAAACCGCTCCCAGAACCATTTAGTTCCACACCATCACGTTTCCAGTTAAAACACACTGGTAGGGAGGGACTTGTTGCTGATATTGATTGACATCTATAGTAACCAATAGCGTGGAATGTGCCACCTGTGTAACCAAGATCATAATACCAATGAAAAGAGGCTGCTCTCTGCTGGGGAGGGTTCCTCTCCTCCACCTGCCGACCTCATGATGAGTGAGGTGGGGCTGAGACAGAGGAAGATGATGATATCGATGAAGATGCTCCTGCAGTGAGACCGTATATGTTTGAGCCAGTAGCTGGAGGGAGCAGCGAGGCTAGCGGGGGGAGTGACACAGGCTCATCCTGGTGATGGAGCTGATGCTGCACCGTGGAGTTTGTCCACACTGAACAATGAAAATGAAACACAGAAAATCCAGCACCAGCCCGTACTCTCAGACCAGCCAGCAGGTCCAGCACCGAGGTTGCCATGGGAAATGGCAGAATTTGTAGTTTGAGGGCATATGTAAACATTCAACAAATTGATTTTTGATTGGATAAGAAATTAGGACCGGCCACGAGTGTAGGATGAGTCATCAAACATCAGAATTCATTTTACAGGAAGAGGGTGTAATATGTATGATAGAGGCTAAAATACATAGATTTTGATTCTAAGATACTCACAAAATATTTCTATACAGTATGGTCTTTTTATATATATTACATATCTATGTTTTTTATGCAGAGATGAATGAACAGTTCACATGTGGACACAGGATAACATACACAGAAATACATTTTTCATATGTATATCAATATACTTTATTAATCCCTTAGCGCTCCAGTGTACAAAGGTAAAGGATATTGTAGCAGAATAATACAATACAACAACTTCAAATAGGAGAAAAGGATCAATTACAAATTAAATATTATAAAAAATATTTTTAGATATTAAAAATTATTTCATGGTGTCTTTAAAAGTAGATTTTTGAAGTCTGAAACAACAGCAGTAAAACGTTAAGAGTAGAAATGAAACAATCTTTTGAATGGTCTGGTGTGTGATAGTGTGACATGAACACAAACCTCACATCCAGTACAGTAGATTTAAGTGTTCATACACACTGAACACAAAGACACACAATATCAGATCATTCACTGTGTCCTCACTGACTCATTTGTTGTTTGTGTTTGTCAGTGTATGGATACACACGCACACACAGAGGAGAGAGCGGGAGAGAGACAGAGAAACACTTAGGCACTACAGAGCCGACACACTGAGTTATGGAGGCCAGGCTGTAATGTGATTGCAGGACATTATGGTGATGTAACGATGTCTGCGTTGCTCTGACATGTGAGTCCTCTGTCTGTGTGCGTGTGTGTTAGTCTGTGTGCATGTGGCACCATGATGGTCTTTTTCTGGTTCTTTGCCTCACTTACAGTGGTGCTTTAAAGTGACACTCTGTCTCCACCTAAAGTCATCAGAGACACTCTTCAGCAACTCTAAACGGACCGATCTTTGTCTCAGAGCTGACAAAACTCTCTGCTAAGACATCTTGAGCGGTCAAATGCCGGTAACGGGACGAGATTGGTCAAAACGGAGGGTTCAAGCAAAGACGGTTTATTTTGGTTCAAGCTAGCTACATTGAGGGTAGGTTAGCTTCCTGTTTCAAAGTAAAAGCACTTCTGTATGTAAAGGGCAACGGGTGTTTTATTTTGTGAAAGTAACTGGAAGTGTGTTGGTCACAACAGCTAGCTTGAGTAGCGCCAAATTCGTCCAAACAAAATAGTAAACAGCTGGTATTTAGACAAATTAAAGCAACATTGTGGAGTTTCAGCTCAGTACTTCTACCATCTGGTTGAAAAGCGCTATCTTCTGGGGGAGAAAACGAAACTTAACGAAAACGAAACTAACCAGCCGGCGCATCTAGCGTTGATTGCCATTAATAAACAACAGTATTTACCTCATGTTTGCATGGAGACTGTGTGGCAGGTGGTGGCGGGGTGGGGGGAGGTTGGCGGCGACGACGAGACGACCGGAGAGGAACTGTAAGTTTCGCTTTTACCTCGTCTCTCCTCGACGCAGAGGGGAGGGGGAGGAGGGGGGGCAGTGTTTCGCACCCGTGCAGGGAAGTTACATGCTGCGTTTTCAGCCGACGCGGCCCCGCTCAGAACGTGGCAGCAGCTCCATTCATCCTATTAACCATTTTTCTATCACTGCAATGAGTCTGGAAACATTATTTTAAGGCCGAAAAAACTCCGCAATGTTGCTTTAACGACACACTGCTGATCTAAACGGATACTTTCTCAAAATGTTTGAAATGTTGATCAAGTGATATATTTACAGAGTTTAGAGCTAAAATGAAATCAGCTTCTGACTGCTGATTTCAGCTTGGGTAGGAGGCAGGCTAACACTACCCATACACTTCCAGTGTTTGAGCTAAGCTAATTACAGGTGATACGGCTCTATCTCCCTTGTTACTGCACACACAGTGGAAAGGATGGTGTCTATCTGCTGGTCATGGACTCGGGAGTGAGGCAAGACACACAAAAAAAGTTGGCGTATCCCTTTAAGGGGACCGCCACTTTATAGCAGCTTGTTTACAGGTGTGCAGATGTAGTAGTGTTAGCTGCTGGTGAAGGCAGGTTTCTGAAGCCTGAGGGTGATGAATGTCTTCAGGTCACTGGAGTCAGACTGGATCGAGTCTGAAGTTTGAAAATGAGAGAAGCGTGGAGGTGTGGAGTGAGCAGACCTCTGCTGCTCATCTCTGCCTCCAGGCTACAGTAGCCACTAACAAAACACACCCAAGTTGCCCACCCAGCTGTCAATGCTGGAGTTGCATTGTGGGTAATATGGGTGACAGATTTTGACAGGGAAGAACAAATATTGTGCAGATTCGAAGACGTATTACATATTATTTGTTCCTGTTCAGACCTTCAGATGTCTGTGTGAAGGGAAGGATCCAGCTGATTTATGTTGGTCACTGTGACTCCTGGTTCAAGCAGACTGTCTGAAGAAGTCCATGTTAGACCACAGATGTTGACAGCAGTCAGCCTCACTTCCTGGACCACCAGGATCACTACCGGCAACCATGAGGTCAGAGGTCATGGCTGCTTTCATACAGGCTCAGTGAAGTGGAGGTTAAACTTGAAGCAGCATTTTATAGAAGTCAGGGTCACAGGTCGAACAGAAAAGGTCATTCAGTGGCATCCCTTCATTGATGGTACAGACGTGTGTGTGTGTGTGTTTGTGTGTGTGTCTTCCTTCCTACTGAAATCTAACTGGCCAACATACTAAGTTGATCCTATTAAGGTTGAAACTCAAGCCGGGCCAGTCTGGTTAAATGAGTATAGATATGTCTGCTGCGTGTGTGTAGAAGATAAAACTACACAATTCAATTTGAGTAGATACATTTTTTAGTAAAACTCAAAGTGACAAGAACTTGAAAAGACAAAAAATAAAAAGGATTTTCACCCTAAAATAATTTATACCCAGGGATGGACATCATTAATATTTATTTTAGATTATTATATAGATTTAACCGTACAACTGCTTGAACTTTTTTACTACTGGTTATTGACCCATACATTCTACTACTATTGGTGGGTTTTGTTGTTTTATAAGAGAAAAAAATGAAATTTTGTACAAGAAGCAAATCATTATCCTAGACCAATTTCAACTGATGATAGAAATATAAAACAAATGTCACACACAATAACGTTTTTATTGATATATTGATTGATATATTGATATATTGATGTATGTATATATATCAGTGGAATGTTTATGTTAATATAAGTCCTAAATAGTCCTATTTTCCGTCAGCATCACTTACATGGAGTGTTTCAGCCGTAACACGAGTCTCTTTGTCACTCTGCTCTGCTGTAACCCGAGGAGAAAATTTTCCTTGTGGGATACAAGTGTTATCCAATGAGGAGAGAGAACGGCATGAAGGGCTGTGTGTGCAGCCAAGGGGTGCGCGTGAATGTGGTGACGTAGCACGAGGACCAATAGATGCCTGACGAGGGCGGGGGCTGCTAACTCATGGTGCGTTCAAGGAAACTCGTGTGTTTTTCCGACCTGTGAAGTCATACCAGTTCGATCTGGTCTTCACGGGTCGGAAGTTCAAGAGGCCGTAAACTTTCAAGACTTTGGACAACACTGTAACACAAAAGCAAATGTAAACACAAATGCATAGTTTATTTTATTTATAAGATGATCACACAAATGTAAACACAAATGCATAGTTTATGATGATGTATAATTGATAGCATGGTGTCTGCAGCTGTGTGTTGTTGCCTCCTGGTGTTTTCTGAAGTAAACAGTACGAGGGCTGATCAATGAGACGCACAATAATCAGATCAATGCAGTACAAAACAGAGAGAGATAGAATACATGAATACACACACACACACAGCTTCCAGTGGGTTTTAGTTATCCATCAGTGGACAGTTTGTGCTGTAGAGGACGAGTGAAGAGCTGAATGCATGACTGGCTGAAATGAAGTGGACACACACACATGTGCACATGCACAGAGGGTGTGTCTCACTGCAGCTGACTTGCAATGAGGCTTTTTTGTTCCTGATTCACCCAAGCAGTCGTCAATACACTCCCTGCAGAGCTGTGTGTGTGTGGGGGGGGGTAATCCCCTCTCTGTACATGAGAGGCTGTTTGGCAGATAATTCAGTCTGGCTTCCACAAGGAACATCACACACACACTTTACTAGTTGTGCATGTGAGTGAGTATAGAAGTGTGTTTTAGTTTACATGTAGTTGAGTTTATTTAAAGTGTAAAATCACCATGGTGCAACATGGTCTCATTACACTTTACAAAATTAATTACAATAATAGAAATAGCAAGGTCACTTTACACAAACAGTTTACAATAAATGATCAGTAAAATTCAGGCCAAATAGGTGAACGTTGCCTACTCTGGAGGACAGCAGAAAGAACAAGCAAAGAGCGCACAGGGAGATAAATAGGACACGCACATTTTGCCAGAACATTGTGTAAGAAGGTGTTTCTTAAAGGGACAACGAGGAGTTTTTTTTTTTTTTTTCGGCGCAAGACGGACTCATGTTTTCATTCATCAAGGATTAAAGTCAGAGGTTCAAAGAGGTTCAGTTATCGTCGTAGTTCCGACCATAACGCCGCCCGAATCGCCATTATTCTCATTTGCGTCGGCGAAACCGAAAGTAAGGAAACGCTGGTCGGCTCGACCAGCATTTCCGCCACCACTAATAATAACAAAATAATGATAGAGACAAAACGATATATTGATCGAAAATGGAGCCATTAACAAGTGTGGGTGGCGTAGATTCATCCACATTAACGTGAGACTGTTTTATAACCGAATAGAAACTCCTCGTTGGCCCTTTAAGAAGTGTTTTAAAAATGACAGTGGAAGTGGATTGTTTAATATGCAGTGGGAGAATATTCCATAAATAGGGTGCACAGTAGGAGAAGGCCCTGTGACCACATGATTTTTTATTGACTGGGGGAACAACCAGAAGATGAGAATGTACAGAGAAGAGAGGACAGGTGGAATATATGGTGTGAGTAGTTCAGACAGGTATGACGGAGCCAGGCCATTCAGTGCCTTGTAGGGAAGGAGAAGGACCTAAAAGTCAGCTCTGGCCTGGACCGGTAACCAGTGGAGAGATTTCAGGACTGGAGTGGCTGTATCTGTGGGTTTTGGTCAATATTCTGGCAGCTGAGTTCTGTACAAGTTGAAGGCTATGAGTTGTAGAGGCGGGAAGACCGGAGAGGAGAGTGTTACAGTAATCTAATCTGGAGGATACGAGAGCATGAAGGACAATTTCAGCGTTGTGACGGGACAGAACGGGGAGGATTTTGTTGATGTTACGAAGGTGAAAGAAAGCTGATTTGGTGATTTCCCTGATATGGAGCTGAAATGATAAGGAAGGGTCAAAAGTGAGGAGATGACGAGAGGAGGCTGCTTTTCATTTCTAAAATCTGAACATTGGCCCATGAAGCTTTATCCATTTAAACAAAAAACTAGAGCAACAGCAACCGTTGTATTTAAATTGTGTTATATAATGTTTTCATAGCCTATAATGAAAGCGAGTGTGTGTTTTATTGAAAGCGAGGCTGGTGTGCAGATAAAAACAGGTAACTGTGGGTTTGTAGCTGCTGTGCAATCCCATATTGTCTCTGTACAAAGACCTTTATAACAGCCGAGACCTATTCAAGGTTTGCATTTGGGCAACAGTGCTGTAGTATAACAGGCCAAACTGAAATAATTTATTCTTGGCCACATCAAAGTGAAATTATTAACTTGACCGATTATCCATCTGATTATCTGACTGCTCTGAACATAACCTGTTGGGACAGTTTACCATGGTGATCTAGTCGGGTTAAAGCAGTACTAAAGAACTTTCAATATTGGTTGAGTTTGGCGGTAGTGTTTTGCCTGAAGGGAGACTCCATGTCCCATAAGCACCAGCGCGTAGCAACGTAAACATCCTGATCTCCTGGTGCATGGAAATCAGACAGACGTCCAAACTAAGTTTCTGTTACCAGCGGATCATTTCTCAGTAAACACAATCTGAGGGAAAGGTGCCACATTGCCTGCTGCCTCCTCGTCGTGACTCGTGAAAGTGAAACTTAAAGACCCCCTAAACCAAAAACACTGATGCTCCTCACAAGAGTCAAAATCAAACTACAAACTACTACAAACAGTTGTAATGCACAGTAATGCTCAGTAATGCACTCAACCACCATGGCCTCTATGCATGCTCAACATGCAAGTTTATTGACGGGCTCAATACTAATCTTCCCTGCTGTATGTCTCAAATGGCCTCTCATACACATGGACATAAACACCCATATACAAGTGGACCTGTTGAACTGTGAAAGCTGTCGATCTTTAAATGTCTCACCTCACTAAATGACCAGCTGTGGGCTTTAAACGCCTCTGGCTGACTGTCGATGTTTCCCTCCCTGTGATGTGTTTATAGACACACTGCAGGGATAAATGCAGAGAGAGAGAGAGGAATAAAAGTATGTATTTTACACACAGAGGTTTCTCTCTGTGTGTTTTTGATAAAGGTAAATGAATGATTTGGTTGTGTGTCTCCTGCAGAGTTAAGTACATGTTGTTGTTTCCATGGACATCAACTCATGAACACAACAGGACATTTAAAGACTGATCAGAAAACTACAGATCAGGTGTTTAAAGAGGTGGAGGTGTGGGCGTCCATCCCACCAAACCAGTCAGGAAAACACGCTTTTTTCCATTTTGACACTGGTTCTCATTGGCAGTCGTTACATTACAATGAGGCATCCTAGAAACCTGCCTGATTTTGGAGATATGCAGTGTTTTGCAGTGCAATGCAGTGTCATTATTGCCGTTACGACCACCACGCCGCAGCCTGAGGGAACATAGGGCTGTGGGAACGTAGGGCTGTGGGAACATAGGGCTGGGGGAACATAGGGCTAAGGGAACATAGGGCTGAGGGAACGTAGGGCTGTGGGAACATAGGGCTGGGGGAACATAGGGCTGAGGTAACATAGGACTGAGGGAACGTAGGGCTGTGGGAACATAGGGCTGTGGGAACATAGGACTGAGGGAACGTAGGGCTGTGGGAACATAGGGCTGTGGGAACATAGGACTGAGGGAACATAGGGCTGGGGGAACATAGGGCTGGGGGAACATAGGGCTAAGGGAACATAGGGCTGAGTGAACATAGGGCTGAGGGAACATAGGGCTGAGGGAACATAGGACTGAGGGAACATAGGGCTGTGGGAACGTAGGGCTAAGGGAACATAGGACTGAGGGAACGTAGGGCTGTGGGAACATAGGGCTAAGGGAACATAGGGCTAAGGGAACATAGGACTGAGGGAACAGGGCTGGGGGAACATAGGGCTAAGGGAACATAGGGCTGAGGGAACATAGGGCTGGGGGAACATAGGGCTAAGGGAACATAGGACTGAGGGAACGTAGGGCTGTGGGAACGTAGGGCTAAGGGAACGTAGGGCTGAGGGAACATAGGACTGAGGGAACATAGGGCTGTGGGAACGTAGGGCTAAGGGAACATAGGACTGAGGGAACGTAGGGCTGTGGGAACGTAGGGCTAAGGGAACGTAGGGCTGAGGGAACATAGGACTGAGGGAACGTAGGGCTGTGGGAGTGTAGGGCTGTGGGAACATACGGCTAAGGGAACATAGGGCTAAGGGAACGTAGGGCTGGGGGAACACGCTCCCAAAAAAACCAACAATTCTGATTCTGAGAAACCCAACTTGTACACTCTGCTGTACCTGGATCAGCTTGTCCATTAGTTAAGTCGGTCTGAGCTGAGCAGAAGCAGCCGGTCTCCGGCTCCTTAAACAGCCAGTCATGTACACACAGTGTTGGTTTTTCTTCCTGCAGTGACTCTCATCATGTGACTGAGGTTATTCACTCCTCCCTCACACATAAAAATCAATACTTCCAATCCTCACTGTGTGTTTATGTGTGTGACTCAGTATTGACTGGATAATGTCAGCGTGATATTGGCTGTGAGTGCAGTCAGGTTGCCAGGTTCACACACACACACTGAACCCTGCATGTGTGTGAGTGTGTGTGTTGTCAGCTCTGCATCAGAGTTTTAACTCATAAAGCCGTCTCTGCTTTTCTTTACATTGTTTTGTTTGTTTGTGCTCAGTTTTATTTGCCGTCAAGCAACACAAATAGAAAAGAGTATTGTTGTCTGTACATAGACAGACAGTAAGTAGTGTTTTAGACAATTTAGTGATATATACTATATACATGAAAACACAACAAAACAACACAATAACTCAACAATTAGACACAATACTGAAGAACACAACCACTAGATGTTCTTAGAGCAGCCAGGAGAACTGACATTTATATGAAATTAACTGTTTTGTAATAGAGTGGTGCATAATGTATACTGTACTGTAGGTACAACGAGAGACAGAATGACAAAGCTTATTGTTAAACTGCTTGTTGTACTGAACAGTAAGAAGTTTGTTTGATAAATAACAACATAGTAATGCAAGTTTCCTCTAGTGGAGACTGAGCACTCAACAGTTCCTGGTCTGGAAAGAACTGCTTCTAAAAATTAACTTTGAATAGTGATCAGTATTTCGTTGTAATTGCAGTTTTCCTCCTTCAAATGATTGTGCACTCTCTCTATATATGCATATAATTTAACTCACTGCACCCCATTATGAAAACACAGAATTGTAGATTTTTTTCCTAATTAATGAAAAAAGAAAAACTGAAATATCACACATAACTTGATTTTTATTAAATTTAAAAGAATAATAGTTCATTTAAAACATTTTTTATCGGTCTTTTCTTTTTTAATGGAATTTGAATTCCAGGCGACCCCACATGGGGTCCCGACCCCAAGGTTGAAAAACACTACACAAACTTTTTCACAATATTCACATTTTTTGATTTACTGTAACTTGGGTTTTCACGAACTGTCATTAAAAGCATCATCAGTACAATTAAAAGGAAAAAAAAAGACAAGGAATATTTCAGTGTGGAATGAATCAACTATATAATACTGTACATCATCACTATACAGTATTTAATTTGAATTACTGAAATAAATTAGTCTTTCCATGATATTTCTGATGCTGAGATGCACATGCATGTGTGTGTGTGCATATAAATACACACACACAGTCCACATTTCTTGAGTGAAAATATACAGTATATATATGTGTGTGTGTGTGTGTGTGTGTGTGTGCGTGCGTACATGTGTGTTCTCCAATGACTGCAATAATAATCCAGATTATTTCATTTCATGTTGTAAATGTTGGCCATTAACCCGGGTGCTTCTCAGTACAATTAGCTCCCTGCGCTCCTGGAGCCTTATATCAACACTGTGACTGTTTCCAATTACAGCCACCTCTCTGAATGAAATTAAACATCTCAATATTGCTGATATATTGCCAATATATTACCAGTATTAATTACAGGATCTGTAGCTGTGATCTGTAATCAGAGGAGATGAATGGCGCGGCGCAGCCATCCGTTCACCCATCACCCCCTCCCTCCTCCCTCCTCCCCCCTCCCCTCCCTCTCTCTATCCCCAGAGTCATTTGTTAACAAGGTGGCCTTGCTCGGTCTCTTTCTCTCTCTCTCGCTCACACACACACACACGCGCTCACTCACACTCGCTCAGAGGGGTGTGTGGCCAGCTGTTAGGGTGTGTGTGTCTAATTCCTGTTGCATTGTGGGAGTCCATTATGCTGTCGTCTGGTGAATGGCTCCCATTGACTCGGCCTTGACATTATAAGCTGCCTGCTAATCTCTTCACTCTATATATTAGTAAGGCTCCATCTCTCTGTGGCTCTGACACCTTCCTCACTTCTATCTCATTTATCCTCTCTCTCGAACCTCATCCATCTATCCCTCTCTTTTCTTCCATCTGTTGTTTTTTAAGCATCAGTTTAAAGAATAAATATGCTTTATTCTATTTATTTCATATTTTCAACAAATCCCATAAGACCACACAGTCTGTGTCCTAATAACTAATCATGTGTTTAGCCAAGTGTGATGTTTGTCATTCCTCTGTACCATTATTGTCCAATAGCTCCAGTATTATGCTGCGTTCATAACAACTCAGAATTCCCAACTCGGAAATGTACGACTTCCGACATCATTGCCTCACCCTCATGTGGACTAAGGGCTGTGAGAATTTTCAGAGTCCTCCGTTCCTTCTCTGAGTTACGGGGGGGGGTCCACGCAGCAGTATTTGTCCATATAATGGTTGTCAATGGATACCACTTTTCTTCGTCCAAAAAGACGAATTCTCCCAGCCCTTAGTCGACATGAGGGTGAGTAGATAATGAGTGAAATTTCAATTTTGGGTGAACTGTCCCTTTAATATAAACATATTTCATAGGATACTGCAATAATACACAAAAATACTGTATACATTAAAACCTCAACAAATAACTAACAAAATGTCTAAATTCCAACCGTTAAGATAGGGGCTGCCATGTTTTGATGTTGTCGTGGCGTCAAGTCGGAAAGTCGGAGCTCTGATATGATACCAGAGTCTCCGACCTGTAATTTCTGAATTCAATGCCGTTCAATTTGTTTTTGACAACTAGGAGCTTGTTTTTTTCCGACTTCTGAGTGGTTTTGAACGCAGCATTAAACATGAAACATCTACCAGACCGACTGTTCCTGTTATGGTGCTGCTGGGTTATGTGCTCCTTCATGACCATCAACACTCAGTCACAGATAAACCATCCTCCTCTGCTCTGCCTGCAGCATCCAGTGTGGACTAACCTGAGGTGGCGTGAGTGTGTGGGGAACTGACCTCAGGTCAGGTGTACGAATGCTTGGTTAGGACAGGGGAGTTTATAACAAGGTCATACCTCTGTGTTTGAATATCTCTTTATCATAATAATATAAACTTAATTATAAAAATGTATATAGATAATTATTTATATATTTAATGGGAACAGGCATATACAATGTATACACCGACAATACACTGACTAAAAAACAAACAGAAGACAAATGACAGAGCAAACCTAATAACACAACAAAACAGGACAGAAAAGCAAAGTATTTAGAGTACAAAGTACTTAGTATACATTCACTCAAAAGCATACATTCACATTCATTCACGTATTACCCATTTTTTGTTATGCATTTCTACCTTGATTTGTTGTGATATTTTTTCCCAAAAGAAATTGGCGACGCATTTTATTTCTAAAAAAAAAATCCAAGTTCAAAAGTGCCTTTTGGAAAGATGAGTTTAACACTTTGATTCCCTGGAAAGATTATTGTAGGTCCATTTATACAGAACAATTGATTCATATTAGATAATTATTGATTGATGTAGTATTTATACACCTGTGATGTCTTCTCGTCTTCCCACCCTTGATAACTTGCCTCCTGTCTCCTTCTGTATTTTAGAATCCTTCAGTGACTCATGTGTCTCCTTCTCTCCACAGCATCACCATGGGTTTACCTCTCAACCCGCCGGCCGACTCAGCTCGCTCTGCCCGCCATGCCCTGTCTCTGATCGCCACTGCCCGGCCGCCTGCCTTCATCACCACTATTGCAAGAGAGGTGAAACTTCAACTTTTCAAATATCCGCTCAAACAAACCAACAGCTGCTCTGAAAAGCCTGTCGGTTCTGAATATGAAAACAGTCAGTAACCAGATGTTAAAACCAGGACAGAATGTTCCTGACTCCTGTTTCCACACTGTTTTATGGAGATGAAGAGCTTCTCTGGTCTGTTATGTTCACACATTGAATACTTGAAAGAAAAGTTCACAGATGATATAAAAATAAATAAATAAATAAATAAAAAATTAAAGGGATAGTATCATTTTTTTAAAGTGTGGTTGTATGATCTACAAATAGCCCCTAAGTACTTTAATTGCAGTAGAAGACTCTCTGCACTCCTCCCGTTAGCAACGCCAGCCCATAGTCCTGCCCAGAGATTTACAACATACATTGTTGTGAATGGACCCAAAGAAACGGCCTATTTTCACGGCCTAAAAGAGGTTTTACCTGAAAAAAAAAAAACACAGTTCCGACGTCCCCTCACGTCCCCCCTTGATGCCGGGACCGGGCGGAGGGATACGTGAGTTGGTTACGTCCACATAAAAACTGTGTTTTTCCTGCACTTTGAAGGGCTGGAAAAAATTATATTATAGCCAACAATGGAATTGTGTATTTCAGGTAAAACCTCTTTTAGGCCGTGAAAATAGGCCGTTTCTTTGGGTCCATTCACAACAATGTAATAAATCTCTGGGCAGGGCTATTATGGGCTGGCGTTGCTAACAGGAGGAGTGCAGAGAGTCTTCTACTGCAATTAAAGAACTTAGGGGCTATTTGTAGATCATACAACCCCACTTTAAAAAAAATGCTACTGTCCCTTTAATCTGTCTAATCTGCCTTTGTCATGTGTTCATAGACATACACCTCTACCCAGTAAAAAGAGAAACACAAATAAATATATATATATTGTTGTTTTCCAGGTCCATCGATTCAACGCAGCGCAGGCCAACTCTCAGTCGCAGCAGAACGTCCACACCACCACTCTGGCCAGGGCCAAGACTGAGATACTGAGAGTGATCGACATCCTGATAGAGAAGATGCCTGGAGACGTGGTGGATCTACTGGTGGAGGTAAACAACCGCGTTTCAGATTTGACATTACTAATAATGAAGCAGGCAGTGTTTTCCACCAGCCTAATACAGGAGACCTAGAAGCACTTTTTTCCCCACATTTTTCAAATGTTTACTTCAAACATATCTATGAGGACGGGAAAAAGGTTCTAATAACTCCAGAGATAGTCAGGCTTCAGTATCGTGTTGTCTCCAGATAATGAGCTAAGCTTTGTCATCTGTTATTTTGAGATAATGACATAATTATTTCCATATTCCAAGACAAACAGATTACATTATGTCAACATATCCACTTGATTTATTTGAGATAGCTGGATAATTAGACTGTTGTATTGAAATGAAGAATGAATATCTCATTATTTTGAGACAAAGTTCTGTTATCTCAAGATAATGGGATAAAACTTTGAAAATTAAAAAAGGCCTTTTTCAGCTTCCGTAGAGTTAAGTGAGTGTAATATAAACTTATGGTTAAATGACTCGTGCTCTCTGCCCCCCCCCCCCTCCCTCAGGTGATGGATATCATCATGTACTGTATTGAAGGCTCTCTGGTGAAGAAGAAGGGACTACAGGAGTGTTTCCCTGCCATCTGCAAGTACGTGTGTATATGAGTGTGTTAACAAGAAACCTCCCACACACACACACACACATACACACTCACTCACATTTCCTTATAAGGTCAGTGAGGGAGGAGTTAAGGCAGTTTGACCCCAGAGTAACCACTGATATCAGAGGTCAGGGGTCCATTCAGGGGCAACTGATCAGGCCATGTGGCAGCTTAATCTGTGAATGTGTGAATATATTAATATATTATCTGAGTGTGTTGATGTATCTGTCTCCAATCACATTTCCTACCCAACACACACACACACACACACACACACATTCTGTAGGACAGACTCCTGTTTGTTGGGGCTTAGTCTCCTGAAATGTCCTTCCTTTGCTAAATGAATTAAATCCAAACTGTCTCCCTGTCATAGACTTTAAAGGGATAGTAACATTTTTTAAAGTGGGGTTGTATGATCTACAAATAGTACTTCAGTACTACTAAAAATAAAAAATAAAAAATAAAAACACAGTTTTTATTTGGACCTAACCAACTCACGTATCCCTCCGCCCAGGGTTAGCGCCCACCGATCAGCAGTTGGTTAACTCCAAATTATATTATAGCGAACAATGGAACTGTGTTTTTTTTTCAGGTAAAACCTCTTTTAGGCCGTGAAAATAGGCCGTTTCTTTGGGTCCATTCACAACACTGTATGTTGTAAATCTCTGGGCAGGACTATGGGCTGGCGTTGCTAACGGGAGGAGTGCAGAGAGTCTTCTACTGCAATTAAAGTACTTAGGGGCTATTTGTAGATCATACAACCACACTTTAAAAAAATGCTACTATCCCTTTAAGTCTGTCACAAACACCTTCATTTCCTCCCAACTTGCTGTGCAGCGTTGGTCTGGATGTTACAGACTCAACCACAGGCAGTGCAGAACACCTTGTTTGATTTGTTTGGAGGCTCCAGGTATCCATGCCCACATCTGTCTGATCCTCACACAGTTGCTCCTGGTTCTTCTTTGGGCAAGGTTTAAGAGGAACTATGCAGGATTTGTAGCTAACTATGCTTCATTTTTATCTTAATTAAACAGTTTTGGAGTAATAAATTAATAAATGACTTAACTTGTTACGAGGGAGAATGGAGGCTCTCAGCTTTACAAGTAAGCCAGCCTGTCCTGATTAATCAACTTATGTCCATGATGTAAATACATCGACATGTACAACATACTGTACCAGTGAGTTGTTGTCGATGAAATATTTCATGTTTTTATTTATTTTAATTGTAATGATTATGGCTTACATTAAATGAAAACACAAAATTCACACTCTAATCAGCTGATAAACGTTACACACCTTCAAAGGTTTCCTGAGCCTTTAAATGGTCTCTTGTGCTGAGTTCGAGACAAGTCAGAACACGAAATCTCTGAGTTGAAAACTGCGTTGGCAACGCACCTCGCCCCAATAACCAAAAACATGACGGAGCGGGACAAATGTAGCATTCAAAGTGCTTCACGTAAGGCATAAAAATATTACAAAGGGCACAAAAACAATTTTAAAAGAATCTTTTCATGTATTTCTTAGTGAAGTTGGGGTAGATTTTTTTTCTGACTTCACCAAGTGAGAGCTCTGACTTGAGGTGGTATTCGATTGCACTTTTTCTAGCAGGAGGTTGGAAAGGTCCAAGTTCCGACTTGTCTTGAATGCAGCATTAGTCTGGTTCAGCAGCTCCGCTATGATGGAGAAGACTGCTGGTAATTATAGGAGATGCACCTGTATTTCTAGATAACATCCTGTTGAATGTTAACACGTCTCTGTGGTCCATCCCCTCAGGTTCTACATGGTTGGATACTGCGACCGCAGTCACCGCATCGCCGTGGGAGCCCGCCAGGGCTCGGTGGCTCTCTACGACGTTAGGACTGGAAAATGCCAGGTTCGTTCCACTGTTCATCCCAGCTGCTCTGTGGTTCTGTTCCATCCATCCACCCATCCACCCATCCATCCATCCATCCATCCATCCATCCATCATCCATCCATCCATCCATCCATCCATCCATCCATCCATCCA